>ML790769.1:139216-173240 GCA_009831015.1 Picea engelmannii | reverse complement strand
GTTGTTAGACGTAAAGCAAGATGTGACTGACATTGAGCTACCAACTTATCAGTTGTGACATTGAGCCAGTGTAGTACTGTGATGTGCCAGCCTAGTGCTGTGATGAGGTATCATTTTTATTGATACATATTGATGCAGATGATAATGGCATTCTTTCGAGAATGATGATGTTGCTGATGAAGAAAACTTCTAATGACTCGTAGATATGCCAACCAATGTTTCAAGATGATATTGACGATACTGTCCTCCTGATGCCACTAATGATGTAGACCTCTCTCGCCTGATGTTGTTGAAGAAAAACCTTCTTGTTAAGGGGGAGTGTTGAAATAATGTAACTGCAAAGAGTATTCTTATTATTATTGTTATATTATTCATAGGATCAATCCCCATTGTGGATTGATCATGTCGGTTATTGTATTAGGACCAAATCCCCTTTTGCGGATTGGTCAATAGATAAATATAATAGGCAGAATAAGAAGTCGGCCTCAAAAATGATTATTGAAACCCAAAAATAAAATAAAGGTGGGTTTACCCACCCAGATTGAGAAGTCGGCCCTACCAGTGAAGAGACACTTCACACGTGCCAGACTTGTATATATAGAGAGGCCAACACCTCAATTTGATACACAACACACTTGCTCATTTCTAAGAGGCAAGTTGCGACTTACCAGTTGGAGAGAGGGAGAAGAGTGGCACATATTTTGGAGAGGAATTTCTGTATTGGTTTGAGTTATCACTTGACATTGTATTGGAAATTTATGATAAGAAAGTTTCTGCTGGGTTTTCTTCCCCTAGAGGGTTTCCTAGGATAAATGTTGTGTCTCTTGTGAATGTGTATTTCTCAGTGATCTTGTTCTTATGTTTCTCTTATCTATTGAAATGAAAAGAACTATAATAATGGCATAAAACATTAACACTAAAGATATTTATTACTGGCACGAGTGGTCAATATCATGTTGGTGGGATGGATCTAGGATTCCACCCCCCATTCAAAGCAATATAATTCCCCAATTCGAAGAGATTCACCTACAATAAGTGTTCACGAAAAATCATGCAATAACATGTGAAGAAAGTGCCTATGATGCAAGGAAACCCATTCTCAGTTATTACACAGACCCCTGTAACCAAATATGTCAGAATATATCCCATCTCCATAACTTTCACTAGCTCTGCGTTCATGTGTGCCACAAAAAACAACGTCCACAACTTGCATCGACAAAATCTGGAGAAGGAAGAAAGAATTAGAGAGCTTGAGGAAAAGCTTCAACATGTAAAGGTCGATGAAGGAAATCTACAAAGCTTCAAGTCTAGCAAGGAAAATGTTAGAGATGAGCTAAAGGAATCCATAATCGATATGTATTCTCACCTGCACATGTTCATGGATATGGCCAACACCATCATAGATCAACATAGCTAGGTGTAGACTAAACTCACATAGTTCAAAAATTTCTGAGAAGGCATGAATAATATTGATACATGGATCGCAGAAAACCTGGATGCGCCAGGGAAAGACAAATGAACATCTATGCATTAGACCACTGCTAGGAAGCAATACAAAGGGAAGACAGAGAAATGAATATCTCAATGTCGATCTATTCACATATACACAAGGAAACACAAGAAATGATCAAAATATGTCGACTTCCTCAGCTAGAAGAACTTGGGAATAACCTTATAATGGAGTAATTGGACGACAAGATATAGGACTACACAAGTCATAGACAGGAGGTCACTGAGTCGACCACCGAAGTAACAACGGACTTGATAGAACATTGCCTCTTTCAACCAAAAAAGGTTCATACTATGGTTCATTCATTCATGGCTACATTATAAAAGGATATACAGACCCTTGATGACAACGTAACCATGCATATAACTACCCTATAAGAACTTGCATACTGTAGACTCATATCCCTGCATGATTAGATGGAAATCTGGATAGTATACCTCAGAGATGAGAGTGCATAAAAAGACAAAATATCAAATTCAAAATTCTTATTACCTATACTCTATTTTATCTTTTCTAAACTACTCTCAATTTTATATTTACCTTGTACACATGTCACCAAGTAGAGGGAAGATGAACAATTTTATAATAGTTTGTTTACGGGGGATACAAAGAGTCACAAAGGAGTTAGAAAAAATAGTATAAATATAGGAAGATACCTACTTTGAAAGGGATCTTCAATATTTTTATACACTCTAGAACTTATTTTGGAGAAAATACTTGGTTAATGAATATTGAGAAGCCCTTGGGGCCAATTTTGTGAAAGGGAGAACAACTTGCATGTGTTGTTGATTTTCTATGAACTATTTCAAGTGGAATGTATGTTGTTCACATGGAATGTAAGGATGTGTTTGCTTATAGACTAATATAGAGTAATCCATATCTCTTTCACAATATTTTTATTTATTTTGATCTCTTTATGTCCTGTGGATATGAGTTGTGATGTATGTGGATGATATAGTTGGAATTTTCTAGTTATATATTCTACATGCATATGTTTCTAACTTTGCATCTTTATGACAACTATCTTTTCGATAAATTTTAGTTTCAATAAATTTCATTCAATTACAATAAATCACTTCTAGATAGGATAGGATATGATAGAGTATAAGTAGATTAGATTTATTTTCATACATATTCTTCATCTACATCTTTACATTGGATAATCAGCCATCCTCATCCATCATAACAAAAAATGGTAGCCGAGCTAGAATCCGAATAGGTATCCTAAACCAAACGATGCATAGTCTAATTGGGAATTTGTATTGAGGATTACCCCTTAATATTGTTATGTCATTCAACCCCATCAATAGAATTGGTTCTATAAGGAGGGTCATTACATGGCTTACATAAATGCTTTACATAATCACGGTGAGTCCTCTAAAAACAACCATGTTCTAACTCTCTTCCCCAACATCAATATTGAATAGGAAAATACCTTTGGAGATACGAACCCTTCATTTGAAAGTGATACCAACAGTCCCGAAACTCAGATATAAACTTGGTTTCCTGTACCATATGAAGAGTTCATTGAAACTCGCTATATCACCCGTGCTTATGGTAAATTTCTTAGTAATTTACCACCAACCTCATAACTCCCTGGGAGAAGAACTACCTATGGGAGAAGGCCAAAAAACTACCCCAATATTCTCATTTATTATATAGAATATTTGATTGAAACCACTCTCCAAGAAGTATCTGTAGGTCTAAATTGGATCCCCCCCTAGCCATCCTGAAACTGAACACAACATTGATGGTGAATACCCGGAAATCAATCTCGAATAGATCATGGGTGACCATCAAGAGAGAAGGGTAGTAATTCCACCATGGATATCTAAAGGTGATATGAACTTGGCATATCCCTTACACAAGATCCCATAAAATCAGAAAAGATCCTTCCAAAATTTGACCCAGACAAGCCTAGTTCACCCGAGGACCACGTTAAGAACTTCTTCTTAGCTATTTTCCTACTCAATGTTCAACATAAGGATGTGGTTTGTAGGATTTTCCCTTACACCTTTGCTGATTCAGATTGGATCATTATATTATTTTTCATCTATCTCACTACTTTTTGGGTGAAAAAATGGGAGGAATCAACTTGCAGGGCCATTTATGTGGCTTGTCCAAATTTAGAAATTTGGGTCTAAAAAATAGTCAGAAATATTCTAGAGCCATTTTGAGGTGTAAAATGGCATTTCCCCCCCCCCAAACCTTACTATGAAGGAATATTCTAAATTACACATGTTGATACCTTTCCAACGGTGCAGACCATTCGTCAATCAATGTTCATATGAGAAAGTTATGCCTCCCGTGGGTTGACCTACCATATTAATCACCATGGTACAAGTGGATGCCACATAAACCTCCATTACTTAGACATGTGGGGCTAGCCACATAATGTATTTTCTAAGAACATTCTAGAAGGTCCAAAACCTTATCATAACTAAAGGCTGAGGAAGTCAAAAACTTATCCCTAGATGGCTATTGAGCTATGTTAAAAACCAAGCCATTAGGAGGAGAAGGGGTTCCATTCTTTTGCATTGTATCTTGTTCCATAACATAACAAAAAATATGAGTGTTATTATATGAGCATAATAGAGAGGACTAAATTATGTAGTATCCATACAGACCACAATTCAAAGGCTAATCCACAAAGAGTGCCTCTTTCTTTATACTTGCATTATTTATTTACTAGAGAAAAAGAGAATATATCAAACTCACTTTCTAGTTGGTTTTTCTCCCAAATTGGGTTTCCCAGGTCATATCTTATGTTTATTTGTGGATGGTGTGAATGTGTTTTACTTTTCCCTATTTTCTTCATTTTATCTATTTTATCAGTAACTAAATATTTTGGAGATCTAAAGGAAAATAACCTTCTTAGTAAAGATTTATTTATTTTATTAGATCTGTTGTGACGAACCGTTCCAGTGAAATATCCATGGAAGTTTATAGATCATATTGGTATAAAACATAAAATTTTCTTTTGGGTCTTCGTGGGAAGCTGCAAGATCCAAGAACCCGCTTAAGAAGAATTTGTAGAAACACTATCAATGGTGGTCGAGTCTGTTTATAATAACCCTCGAGATCTACCATAAGAGATATTTGAGTGGTCAGAATCACAAGGTGTCGACATCAGTTGCAATATGAACCTCCTCATGGAGAATTTAGTATGGAATCTTGGACCATTCAGAGATGATGGAGCCTCTAACTTAGAAAACAGATCGGAGGGTAAATCGAAAGAACAAGAAGAAAATGATTCACAAAAAGAATCCAAAAAAGAGCAGCCAAGTTAGAGTGTCGTGAACCCTTCACAATCCCTATTCAATATGGAATCGAAAGTGAACATAAATCCATATCAAGGTGATGTCGATGCATTGAATCTGAATCATTGGTTGCAACAACTAGAAGTTCATTTTGGAGTTCACCATATAGATGAAGAGCAGAAGATTCCATTTGCTAGATTGAAGTTAGAGGGCCATGAATCAACTTGGTGGGAAAGCCTTACAAAAACACTTAGGCTGGAGGGTGATCCACTAGTAACTAGGTGGGAGGACTTTAAAACCCTCATTAAGTCCCAATTTTACCCTATCTGGTATTTAGATAATCAATGGATATAGTGGAACTACTTCAGGTAGAGGCAGGGGTAGAGTGTACAAGAGTACACCAATGAGTTCAGAAAGATGGCCATCATGCTGGGTATCTCTTCCAAGAACCTATATGTACTCCTCAAGTATTTTGGGGCTTTACATAGTCATCTACAAAATCAGGTGATTCTCTTCAATCTAAGGATGATGGATGAGGCATGTGTACATACACAATACCTATAAAACATAGGCCAAAATAAGGGGCATCCAAGTAGTTCAAAGCAAAATGAGAACCAAGAAGATTCCAAGGAGGGGAAGAAGAAGTTAAAAGGGGGAAAATATAAGAAGACAATAGCCACTACACTACAAAGTAAATATTCCATCAACCATTGCACTCATTGTAACATTGATGGCCATACTGAGGAAAAATGTTGGAAACTACATCCAGAGTTGAAACCAAAGAACCACAAGAATGAAGGAAAGAAAAAGAACCTTTTAGCAAAGATTCAAGCAATTAGGTTGAGATTATATCAGATGTGGATGAAAATATTGTATGCACATCTATGCATAAGGAGGTGAATTTGAGCAGCCTTCATCACCAGGAAGAGAAGGAGATGACCAAACTCTTCCACATCAAGATTTAGGTCAAGAAGACCTAGATAGATGCTCTGTTCAACTCTGGTTCACATGATAATTTCATAGCAACAGATCTGGAAACAAACTTGGATTGGAGGTTCACAATCATCCTATCCCCTATGCATTGGGTTGGGTAAACAAGGATGAAAATATAAAGGTAACAAAATAATGTAAGATTAAATTTCCTATAAGTGTTGATTTTAATGATGAAGTGGAATTGGATGTAGTACCCCTTGATGTATGTGGAGTAGTTTTTGGAATCCCTTACATGTATATGAGGGATGCAATACTCATGCATAGAGCCAACCAATATCGATTGATCAAGGATGGGAATTCCTACATCAACAATGCACATAAAGGAAAGTCAAATATCTCACTAGTAAGTTCCAATCAATCCAAGAAGTTGATTGGTTCTAGCAAGAAATATGTTTTACGTTTCTTAAGAGAAAATCAATCCGATGATGATCCAATGAGAGTGAAAGCATCCCTAGAGGGGTGTACTAAAGAGAAAAAAAAATAATTGGGGGATTTTCTATAGAAATACATAGGAGTGTTCCAGGAGCCTAAAGTGATACCACCCAAGAGGGAAGTGGAGCATGAAATACAACTGTTTCCAGACTCCCCATTGTCAAATATTGGGTTGTATGGATAGTCCATTATGGAAGAGAATGAAGTGAAGAAGTAATTGCAAAAGTTGCTGGAGTAGGGTGTTATTCGACCAAGTAGCTCACCTTTTGGGTCACCCATCATAATTGTGCCCAAGAAGGATGGGACTTGGAGAATGTGTATCGATTACAGGGAATTAAACAAGATTACACTGAAGAATTGGTACCCCCTTGCAAGGATCGATGATCTATTGGACCATATGCAACATGCCAAGTACTTCACTAAGTTGGATTTGAAATTAAGATATCACCAGGTACGATTCAAAGAAGAAGATATCAAGAGGATTGTCTTCAAGGAAAGGAAAGGTTTGTATTTGTTGTTGGTTATGCCATTCAGTTTATGCAATGCACCAGATACATTTATGAGAATAATGAATGTTGTTTTACGCCCCTATCTAAATTCATTTGTTGTTGTGTATTTGGATGATATACTAGTTTATAGTGCTACCTAGGAGGAACATATGTCACATCTTATGCAGGTGTTAGAGACTCTAAAAAACTGCCAGTTGATAGAAAAGCTCAAGAAATGCGAGTTTTCTCAGCAGTGTTTGGTGTATTTGGGGTATGTGATCAATGGCGGGGAGCTCAAGATAGATCCTGCAAAGATGGAGGACATCATGAAATGGTGAATTCCTACAAATGTCACTGAAGTTAGGAGTTTTGTTTGGGAAACAAAATACTTGCGGAAGTTCATAGCTTCATTTTTAGCGGTAGTTGCACCACTCCACGCCATAAAAACTAGTTGTAATATTTTCCTGTGGGGAAAGAATCAGAAGAAGGCCTTTGATGAGCTTAAAATAAATATCAGTCAAGCACCAGTTCTCACACTACCATATTTGAAAAATCCTTTTGAAGTGGAGACATATGCAAGTGGGTATGCCATGGGAGTAATGTTGATGTAGGGTTGAAGTTGTTAGAATTTTAGAAGTTATATTTATATTCTATAAAATTCATTAACAATTGCATGTAATAGGATCACTGAAAGATAAACAATCACATAACATAAGATATATCCCGGGAAACCCTCGTGAGTGAGAAAAACCAACAACCAATTCTTCAGTATAAATTCCTTCAACCAGTACAATGTCACATTATAGATCTCCACAAATAGACCAAGACCAAGATACCAAAGACCAATAAACCAAGACCTCTTGTGCTATACCTTCATTTCTATGCTCCAAATACACAAGAGAAGGTGAGTTGTGTGTGTGTACAAATGAGAGGAACTCTACCTCTATTTATACACATAATTGACTTCCGAAAAGACGCAACCCTAAGAGGGTTTTTTTTGAATTTTACAATAAGGATAACAATAAAATAATAATTTATTTTTATCTGATTTATACAATAATATTACAATAACCTTCTCGAGGTTTGACCAATACAAATACAAAATAATATCTTCTGTAATTACATCAAAATATCAACACTCCCTCTTAACTAGGAAGGTATTCTTTGTTGCCACATGAGCTCGGATATCCATAGTACAACATGAATTCACAACTAATCCATCCAAGGCCCATGGGTAGCTCTCAAATAGCTTCAATATGTCACCATGAAATACAATACCTTGCAATGCATCGGTACCTCATCATGTGCACCCATGTGACTTCACAACCAATGCATCTAAGGCCTGTGGGTAGCTTTCAAATAGCTACAACATGTCCCCAAGACATCCATTATCCAACATTGCATATGTACCTCGTCACTCCCTTTGAAGAGGGACGATGCCAAGCTTGTCCCTTAAGTTCTTGAATTTTGTCCTCAACAATGGCTTGGTCAACATGTCAGCAACATTCTCCTTGGTAGTCACATACTGGAGCGTCAATACTCCCCTCTGCACCATATCCCCGATATAGTGATATTTGATCTCGATATGCTTCGACCTGTCATGGAACACTAGATTCTTCGTCAACTTCATGAAACTCTGGTTGTCAAACCAAACACAGGTCACCTCTAGTTTGAGACCAAATAACCAAGACAACATCTTCCTAAGCGACATTGCTTCTCTACATTCTGCACGTGCTACCAAATATTCAGACATAGCCATATTGAGTGCTTCACA
Organism: Picea engelmannii; assembly: GCA_009831015.1. Lineage (NCBI taxonomy): Eukaryota > Viridiplantae > Streptophyta > Pinopsida > Pinales > Pinaceae > Picea > Picea engelmannii. The sequence continues at coordinate 164,783 of ML790769.1, read as the reverse complement.
TGACTAATTCCTACTGATCCATGAAACCATATTGGATCCTAGACTGAAGCAATATGTTGAAGTACTCTTCTACTCAAGAATATTTTCAACCCAATTTGAATCCGGATATCCATATAACCTGAACTGATGTTCTGTCACATACCTGAGACCATAATCCAATGTACCCTTAAGGTACCTCATCACATGTTTTGTTGCGACCAAATGAACCTTCCTGGGATACTCCATATATTGACTCATGGTTTTCACAACAAAACATATATCTATTCTCGTGCTCATTAACTACATCAACGAACCCACCATCTGCATGTATAAAGTAACATCCACAGTCTTTGAAGTCATATCTTGCAACAACTTCAGATTTGATACCATAGGTGTAATCATTGTCTTGCAATCCAACATCCCAGACCTCTTCAGGGTTTCCACTGCATACTTCCATTGATTCAGAAAGATCTCATCTTGTCTCTTCCATACCTCGAGACCCAAAAGTAATGCATCATCCCGAGATATTTCATCTCAAACTCAACAACCAATTTTCTCTTTCACTCTAAGATGAGATTTTCCACACCTGTTAGAAACAAGTCATCCACATACAACAATAGTATTACCGAACCATCATCCACAACCTTAAAGTAAAGGTTAGGATCTGCGCTGCTCTTTGTAAATCCTAATCTCATCATAAAACTATCGATCCTACCATACCATGATCTGGGTACCTTCTTTAATCCATATAAAGACTTCTTCAATCTGTACACATGCATCTCCCTATCATGTACCTCAAACCCTTGTGGCTACTCCACATATACTTCCTCTTTTATTTCACCATTCAAGAAGTTTGTATTCACATCCATATGGTGCACCTTACATTCAATTATTTTGGCCAATGAAAGTATAGTCCTGATCAAGGTATATGTTGCCATGAGAGAAAATGTCTCCTCATAGTCAATGCCCTCCTTCTAAGAGAATCCTCGAGTCATAAATATATATTTATACTTTTCAATACTACCATTAGCTGCATGTTTTGTCTTGTAGATCCATTTTGAACTTACTATTGATTTATCCTTCGATATGGGGCCCACATCCCATACATCATTATTTACTATGGATTGATATTCCATCCATGATATCACACAAACATGTCACATAGATGGAATACGGTTTCAACTTCTTACTTTCCATGAGATAATTTTCTGGGGCATCATATATTTCTGCATCTTTAATGAGCTCATGTTCCCAAGCTAGTATTATCTTGCGAGAAGGAATATCTACTGGCCTCTGAGGTTCTTCCATGTCATTATCTTCATGAATGACTTCCTCTGGTTCAACTGCTTCTACCTCTGGAACTCTAGTAACTTCATTCTCCTCCTCATGAACCTATTTTGCACAATCCTATTTTGATTTGTTGAAATATACACTCTCATCGAAGGTGACATCTCGGCTAATATCAACTTTCTAGTGACCAGGAATATATATCCTGTATGCCTTTGATGTTTCACTGTAACCAAAAAATATGCCATTATTTCCGGATGGATCCAATTTTGTCCTCTTTTCCTTGGGGACATGCACAAATACGGGGCAACCAAATATCCTTAGATGGCCTACTTCTGGATTTTTTCCTGAAAACATCTCCTCTGGTGTCTTGGTTTCAAGTAATTTGTGGGGAATTATATTTTTCACGTAAATTGCAGTATTTTATCCTTCTGCCCACATATGCATAGGTAGATCTTGATCATGGATCATAGCCTTCACTGCTTCCATGATGATCTGATTCTTACTTTCTGCTACTCCATTCTGTTGAGGATTGTAGGGAGTAGAAAGATCCCTCTTAATCCCATATTCCTTGCAATATTCTTTGAATTCCTTTGAAGTGAATTCTCCTCCATTATCTGATCGCAAGGTCTTTATCTTCCGCTCTGTTAGGTTTTCTACCAATGCCTTAAATTCTTTTATTTTTCCAAACACTTCATTATTTTCCTTCAACAAATAGATCCAAGTTTTACGTGAGTAATCATCAATAAAAGACACATAATATACATACCCTCTTAGTGAAGTTGCTAACATTGGTACACACACATTCAAGTGCACGATTTCCAATACTCTTTTGGCTCTGCTATCGTTGTTGGGAAATGAGTGTTTCACGTTATTTCCTTGTGCACAACCTTTGCACATGTCGTCTGGTTTTTCCTAGATCTCTAGTAGTCCTGTCACCATCTTTCTCACACTCAGTAGGGCCTTGTAATGTAGGTGAGAAAATATCTTATGCCATAATTCACTGAGATTCATAGTGTTGTGAATTAATGTTGAATCCAATCACCCTTTCAATTTGTAGAGTCCTCCCTCTTGAACTGCAATCACCACAACATCATCAAAATTATTCCCTCTAGGCCACATTAGAACTTTTCCATCAACAAATGAAACTCTATAACCCTTCTCATCCAATGCTAAAATCGAGAGAAGGTTCTTCTTCAATCCAGGAACGTAGAGAACTTCCTTCATCTTCATTGGATTTCTAAGTCTAACTTGTAGGAGGCTTCTCCTACTCCTTTGATCAAATACTAATATTCATCTCCCAATTTCACCTTGTGCAGTGAATCCTTATGAGAAAGGTTAGACAAGGAGTCTTTATAACCTGTCATGTGCTTGGAAGCACCACTGTCCACCAACCAAATGTCACTTCCATGAGTGACAGTTCATGTAAGGGTTGAGATAGGAACATACTCCTCATCACTTGATTCATCTTCCTTTGCAACCTTCTTGGGTGGCTCATCATCTTTATCTATATGAACATGATTCCTTTTACCTCCTTTGTTTTCCCTTGGTATCTTAATGAGGGAACAATTCCTAGCAACATGTCCCATTTTCTAACAATAGAAACATCTGATATTTGGGTTATTTATTTAGCCCTTTGGAAACTTCTTGGGTGAGGCAGGTTCTTTATTTGTCCTTCCTTTCTTGGTGTCGGTGGCTAGGGATTGATCATCATATGTCATCTTCTCTTCTCTTGTTTTCATCCTTGCTTCTTCTTGGTTTCAATATTCCCATAGCCTATTGAACTTGGGTAGTTTCCTTCTTAAGCATATCCATTGAATAAATGCATCCCATGACCTTGGGAGGCCATTCAAGGTGGTCATAACCATTTCTTATCCATTCACTATTTCATGAATGGATTATATCTGCTGCTTGATCCGGTTCACTTTTGAGAAGTCAAAGTGGATGGTTTATGAATTCTGCATCCTCATGTTCTTTAACTGAGTTCTCACTGTAATTCTTTAGTTGCTGTTGTTTCCTTCAAACAATCAGGTTAAGGCATCCATAATTTATTTTGGAGTGGATAATTAAGATATGTGATGAATAAGATGGTCCTTAATGGAGTCTACAATAATCCTTTTCGCTTTGACCATATCCTTCTTGTGATTTTCTTTAGCCTCATCTCCCTCTGGTTCTAAAACCTATTCTTTAGTGAACTTCTCTAGATCATGTTCTTCGAGGAGGAGGGATACTTTGTACCTCCGAGCTCTGAAGTTGTCAACTCCCTCCAAATTCTCATCAATATTGGTTCTGGTAGTCATCCTCCCCTTAAATCATAAATTCACAATTCTGAATATCTGATCTAGGGAAAAGATGCGCTCCACTAGGGCACACTTGATGGTGGTCGTGTTTTGTTTTACATTCACTCCTACAAAGAAAAATGGCTCCTTTTGTCTTCTATATATGTAAACTATCTTCTATTCAGGCGTGCTCTGATACCATGTTAGAATTTTAGAAGTTACAATTATCTTCTTTAACATTCATTAGAAATTTCATGTAATAGGATCATTGAAAGATAAAAAATCACAGAACACAAGATATATCCCAGGAAACCCTCATGGGGGAGAAAACCTAGCAACCAACTCTTTAGTATAGATTTCTTCAACCACTACAATGTCACGTTATAGCTCTCCACAAAGAGAACAATACCAAGATACCAAAGACCAAGAAACCAAGACTTTCTGCACTAGACCTTCCTTTCTATGCTCCACATATACAAGAGAAGGTGAGTTGTATGTGTGTACAAATGAGAGGAACTTGTCCTCTATTTATGCACATAATTGACTCCTGAAAAGACACAACCTTAAGAGGGGATGTTTTGACTTTTACAATAAGGATAACAATAAAATAATAATTTATTTTGAGCCGGTTTATACAATAAGATTACAGTAATCTTCTCGAGGTTTGAACAATACAAATACAAAAGAATATCTTCCGTAGTTACATCAAAATATCAACAAAAGTCCCATCTACTATCATTCTAAAGTATTTCATGGGGTGGTTCTTAACTACCCTACCTATGACAAGGAGCTCTAAGCCTTGGTACAAGTTGTCAAAAAGTGGAAGCACTATATGATGGGAAAGGAGACCATCATCCACATAGATCACCAACCACTGCAGTATTTGTAGGCCCATATTAAGCTACAACTAACCAGACATTACAAGTGGTTTGGGTTTTTACAACAATTCATTTGTTCATAAAATATAAGAAGGGTAGCACAGATAACTTTGTAGACATGATTTCATGACCGCCCACATCTAATATTACAACGTTGGGAACTCTAATGCACATGTAACCTTTTACCCATGATGCATACTAAGAGGCATACACAAAAGATGAGGAATTCAAGGAGGTATTTCAATAACTACAAGGCCAAATTCATATAGAAGAAGGTGATGGAAAGGTTGACTGTCATTTCAGAATGGTTTACTCTACAAACTCAACAAGCTCTATGTTCCTAAAGGTGAAAAATTGCAACTTATCATAGAGGCTCACACCTCCAAGGTTGCAGGACATTTTGGTGTTAGGAAGACAATTTCAAACTTACGAAGATATGTGTATTGGCCTAGAATGCAAGAAGGTGTAGCACGATATATTAGATGATGTATACTTTATTGTACCATAAAGCCCAACAACAAGAAGTAAGGTCTATACCATCCCTTACCTGTACCGACTCGACCTTGGTAAAGAGTTTCCATGGATTTGTGGGAGGTTTACCAAAAACCAGGAAGGGACATGACTATCTATTTGTGCTAGTTGATAGGTTCAACAAAATGTGCATTCTCATGCCTTGTAAAAAGACCATCAGTGGAAAAGAAGTAGAAAATAAGTTCTTTGAACAGGTTTGGGTGCACTTTGGGATACCAAGGAACATCATATCAGATACAGATACTAGATTTCTCAGTGCATTTTGGACTACATTGTGGGAGAATATGGACACTAAGTTGAATAGGTGTACATCATTCCATACAAAAACAGATGGGTAGATAGAAGTAATCAACATGACTTTGGTGTATCTTTTGAAGGGTTACAATTAGAAGCATCCGAAGAATTGGGATGAATATTTGATCTGCATACAACACTCTTATAACAAAGCAGTCCACACTTGTACTGGTAAGTCACCTTTTGAAACTTTCTTTGGGTTTTTTCCACCTTCACCCTTAGATGTTGTATATGGATAGAAAGGAGGAGTAAGGGAGGACCTCACAGGAAATGCATTAAATTTAGAAAATTTTGTTGAGAAGATCAGGCAGATCCATTTGCAAGTACAAGAGACACTGAATAAGTCATAGAAAAAGTACAAGGCTAGACTTTACAATCAAATAACAAAGAAAACATTTAGAGTGGGAGATAAAGTATGGTTCCATATGAATAAGGAAAGGCTACAAGGTCCTAGTAAGAATATCAAGGCTCTGTGGTATGGTCCTTTTGAGGTATTGGAAAAGGTGGGAGATAATGCCTACATACTCAATATACCCCCATACATGCAAATTTACTTAGTAGTGAATGTGGAGAATATCAAACTCTATGAGCCCTCCATGTTGTATTAGGAGGAGGAGTGGGTCCTACCTTCCATAGAGGATTTAGCACCAGATGATCATGTAGAGTTGGAAAAAGGCACATTTTTGTAGAAGTAGTCCAAAACTACAAGATGGGGGAAACATGATTTTACTGGACAAATCGGTAAGTGCTGACACAAACTAATCTCCCTAACTTCAACAAGAAATTAGAGCGAAACATAGCAAAATACAAGCTTCTCCTTAGATTTCATTGTAATGTAAATTAGTTCAATGAAGGATAAATGACATACCATTTAAACATAGTTTGATCCTCGCTAGTGTCGTCCTTTCTCCATATTTAGTTTCATGGGATATTGGACCTATTAAGAAGCACAAACCAATAAAGATAAAGAGAAATGATATGTATATCCCAACAAAATCTATGCATAAGATCAAGGAGTTATGCAATAAAAATGGAGACACCTTTAGAGGGAAGAAATGTATCACTGCATTATATTAATGAAAGTGGAGAATACAACCTATTCCTTGATGTTGAAAGGTCCCTTTCAATGGCCCTTTTCCTCAACACACACACACCTTTTCTCCAATGATTTTGATGAAGAGTATTCACAACCTGACTTGGAAAGCTAAAGCAAAGCTATCACAAGTACAATCTTCAGCAGAATTCTTCATGCATAAGCCAACCTAGCCTTTCCCATGAGAGATACCTCTTTCTATAGAGTGAAGAGGTATGGATGAAGATATTAGTATGATCCCACTAAATCATAGAAGCGAGTGAGATCCAAATCGACCGGAGTCCACCTCATCCTTCTGGAGATTCCATTCTAGAACCTTCAAGAATTTCACCTTTTTCCTTTGTTTGAGCATCACCATACCCTAAACATAAGTAGCCTGCAATGAAATCACATTCCATTGTGGTGCAACATGCGACGATCAGGGATCATCACACCCTTAACATAAGGCAAGGTGCGACGATCTTCTTTGGTAGGGTTTTCAATAAAGAAAAGATGATTCTACTTCCCAGGGAGAAAGTCTTATTTCTTCAGTAGCTTCAGGGAACATAGAAGTAAGAAATACACATATCATCGATGATCATGGGGGTGACCAAAATAATGTGTAACACATGACCTTTGATAGATTGGGTTGAAAGGACAACTTCCAGGCAAAGCAAAGTGGTACTCTAGGGGGAAGGTAGAGGAAAAATTTCCTTACCTCATTTAGTAAATATTTTTGGGACCAAAAGTCTCTCTAAATGGGGAGGTATGAACTAGATTGGATCATTATAATATTTTTCATCTATCTCACTACTTTTTGGGTGGAAAAATTGGAGGAATCAACTTGTAGGGCCATTTTGGGGGCTAGTCCAAATTTGGAAAATTGGGTCCAAAAAATAGTCATAAATATTTCAAATCCATTTTGAGGCATCAAACAAACTTTTATTTGTTCCAAACCTTTTTTTGAAGGCCGATTATAAATTATACACGTCGATACCTTTCCAACGACATAGATCATTCTTCAATCGCAGTTTGTATGAGAAAGTTATGCCTCCCACAAGTTGACCTACCATATTGATCACCATGGTGCAAGTGGATGCCACATCAGCCTCCACTACTTAGAAATGTGGGGCTAGCCATGTAGTGTATTTTCTAAGAACATTCTAGAAGGTCCAAAACCTTATCACAATTGAAGGTCTAGGAAGTCAAAAACCTATCCCTAGATGGCTATCGAGCTATGTTAAAAACCATGACACTAGGAGGAGAAGGGGTTCCATTATTTTACATTGTATCTTGTTCCATATATGAGAAAAACATATGAGAGTGGTATTCTATGAGAATGGCATATGGGGAGATGTTTTTTAGCAGCCATATAGGCCACAATTCAAAGGCTACTCCACAAATAGTGCCTCTTTCTATGTACTTGCATCATTTATTTACCAGAGAAAAGAGAGTAGAGTAGCCTCACCTTATAGATGGGTTTTCTCTCATATTAGGTTTCCCAGGTCATATCTTGTGTTTATTTTTGGATGGTGTGAATGTGTTTTACTGTTTCCTATTTTCTACATTTTATCTATTTTATTAGTAACTAAATATTCTGGAGATCTAAAGGAAAATAAACTTGATAGTAAAGATTTCAATATTTTATTAGATCTGTTGTGATGAACTGTTCCAATGGAATATCCATGACAATTTGCATTTCATTTGCAGGTAGAGATTCCACCTGGTACTTTAATCTCCCACCAAGCTCCAGAACTAGTTGAGAATATTTTGAAATTTTTTTTGTTATGAAATTTGGGAAACAAACAACTTCGTTATACAAAGAATTAGGGGCCATAGAAATGGAAAAAAGGGAGAAGGTGAAGGATTTAAATCAATGTTTTATCACGATCCTAAAACAATTCACCACTTAAAGTTCCCCCTTGCAGTCCCTAGCCATTGAATACTACACTTCAACCTTGATCCCATCCATAGGCTTGTTTGTTAAATAGGTTGGTAAGGACACATTGGATCATAATTTTGAGGAATCTGAGACCGTTGAGAAAGAATCGTCCTCTTATTATAACCACCCATATTATGGAGAAACCAATTCAACTGGAAAGAAACCTATGTTATTGGAAAAACCCCCTAAGAAGGAGCCAAAGGATATCGACAACATAGTCAAGTTGGTTAAGAAACTGTCCAATGAAGTTGTCAATCTTAAGAAGAATGTTGGAGGAGGACCTTCAAAAAATAGATCTTTCCATCCATTCTCCAAGAGGAATGCCAACCATCCTAAACCACCCAAAACAACATAACTCATGTTGAATCTAGATACCTTCGACATTAATATGCTTAACCTGAAAGAGATAAGACCACAAGAAAAATATACCCCAAGAATAACATGAACATTCAATAGAGAGAAGAAACAAAATATTGATAGCACCAAGAAATATTTTTTCACTTGCCTCTTCAAGGGGGAAACCTTCAAAATGAGAAAATCTCTCTTACAATAATACTCAAGACAATATTTCTCATACCTCCTACTTTTATTTAAACTAATTATATCTTATAAAGAACATTCTAGAGGAAGATCTCTCTAGAAGCGAAAGATTCTATTAGGTCTTCTTACATTGACTTGTTCACATTTATTTAATAGGCCTTATTAACTAATGTCGACCTTTATTAAATTGAAAATATATCATGATAAATAATGACCAATTAAGAGGGGTTAGGGTCAGATCCTAACATTCCCCCCCCTTCAAAAGTAGCCTTATCCTCAAGGCTGAAGATGCAAAAACTGTTGTAGTATGGTAGTTGGTTCCCAAGTTGCATCCTTTGGAGATGTGTGCTTCCACTTGATCGACATTTCTTTGATAGTTTTTCCACGCAAGTGATTCTCGTGCACATTGAGGGAAGATTCTGGTTGCATCCAAATGGATCCTTCTTTAGCTAATTCATGTAGGATGGTTTAAACCCTTGAATTTTGACCCACCACTTTCTTCAAACACAAAACATGGAATACTGGATGTATTTTGGAGGCAACTGGAAGTGCCAATTTGTAGGCAATTGAATGAAGACGTTTGATAATCTGATAGGGGCTATAAAATTTGGGTTCCAAATGTGGTGGCCATGGGACTTGAGCGAGGTTTGCTTGTAAGGTTGGATTATGAGAAACACATGATCACATTCTTGGAAAACCCGTTCGGAATAGTGCTGGTTAGCCTATTTCTTCATACGATTTTTTTCCATGTGGAGGTTATCCTTCAAATTCACGATGGTATTTTCTCTACCTTGCAACAACTTATCAACATCTTGGACCTTTTATGTTCTTGGAATATATGAAGTTATTGTAGGTGGTTGTTGGCCATGCACCATTTCATATGGTGTCATTTTGGTGGTTGTATGATAGGAAGTGTTGTACCACCATTCTAACAATGGTAACCATTACACCCACTGATGTTGTTTGTCTGAAGAAAAAAAACACAAGTAGGTTTCCAAACATTTATTGACAAATTCTGTTTGGCCATCTGTCTGGGGGTGGTATTATGTGCTCATATTCAATTGCATGCCCTGTAATTTAAACAATTCTTTCCAAAATGTGTCAGCAAAGGTTGGGTCATGATCAGACACAATGGATGTTGGCATGCCATGCAGTTTGAAAATATGATCAATGAAAACTTACGCTACCATAGCTGGTGTAAAAGGGTGTGGTAAGGAACAAAAATGCACATACTTTGAGAGGTGATCTACCACTACCACGATGACTCCCTTTTTTCCTGCATACTTTGAAGGCCCACTATAAATTCCATGGAGATGTCAATCCAAATAGAAGCTAGAATGGGTAACGATTGTAGATATCCTTGGGTCTTGATAGTTTCACCTTTATTTCATTAGAAAAAAGTCACATTCAGTGACAAAGGTAAGGATTTCCTTCTTTGGACCTTCCCACAACAAATAAAGGTGAGCACGAGAATATGTCATTTGGAATCCTAAGTGACCAGTGATAGAAAATGAATGCAACTCATTTAAGATCCTGGAATTGAGTGATGAAGTTAGAGACATAACCAAGCACTCCTTATACCGAAGTATATTTTCTTTCCAACTGTATCCGGTGGGCGGGTTAGGGTCCTTCTGAAGTCACTGAATTACTTGTGATATAGCTAGGTGGGTTAGCCATTATTGTTGAACTTCCTAAATAAAATCTTAATGATAAGGCAAAGAGGGACCCTTTGTCCTCATATTTTCTTGACAATGCATCTACCACTACATTTTCTTTACCTGTTTTATATATGATCTCATAATCATAACCAAACATTTTGGTCAACCACTTGTTCTGTTCCGAGGAGGATAACCTCTGCTGTAGGAAATAATTCAAATTATGGTGATTGGTTTTGATCTGAAAATGGTGTCCCAATAGATGTGGTCGCCAATTGTGCACAACATGGAGTATGGCCATTATTTCCTTCTCATATGGATATCTTCCCAAATTGCAGCCACTCAAAGCCTAGATAGTGAAAGCAAGAGGTCTACCTTCTTGTGTTAGAACTATGCCAATACCAATTCCTGAAGCATCATATTCCACAAAATAAGTTTTGTTGAAATTAGGGGCTTCTAAGACAGGGGTAGAGCACATGGATTTCTTTAAATTTGTGAAGGCCTTATTTGTGGAAGGTGTCCAATGAAATGAATTTTTCTTAAGAAGGTCTGCCAATGGCCGAGAAATGTTTCCATAATGGTGGAAATATTTCCTGTAATATCCTGTAAGGCCTAGGAAACCCTAAAGGTGTTTCAAGGTAATGGGTGTCGACCAATCCTGCATAGCTTGAATCTTTTTGGGGTCCACTCTTACCCCCTAACTGCTCACAATGTGTCCCAACTATTTGACCTCACTCACCCCAAAATAGACCTTGGTATTTTTGACAAACAATTGATTGTCTTGTAACAATTGGAGTACTTTGTCCACATGGTGTAGATAAGCATCCCAAGTGTGGTTGTAAATGATGATGTCATTGAAGAAGACTAGAACAAAGTTTCAAAGGTAGGGCTTCAAGATTTTATTCATGAGACTTTGTAAGGTAGATGGGGCATTGCAAAGTCCAAAAGGAATTACCAAGAATTCATAATGGCCCTCATGAGTGCGGAAAGAATTCTTTGGAACATTTTCTTCATTCATACGAATCTAGTGATAGCTTGAGCGAAGATCTAATTTTGTGAAGAAACAAACACCATGGAGTTCATCCAACAGATCATCAATGACAAGAATGGAAAACTATCCTTAATGGTCAATTTATTAAGGGTGTGAAAATATGGACACATGCACCAAGAACCTTATTTTTTTTAGACCATCACAAAAAGGGATGAATATGGGCTGGTACTTGGGCGAATTACATCGGCCTCCAACCATTCCTGCACTATTTTTTCTATTTCATTTTTTTGAGAAAATGGATACCGGTAGGGGTGGACATTGAGGGGATAACTTCCTTAAAGGAGAGGGATGTTGTGATCATGCTCACCCCAGGAGGGGGGTAAGTCTATGGGTGTCTCAAAGACCCTATGGTGCTCTTCCAGGACCAGTTGCGGATCAAGATGTACTTCTTTAGATGAGTGATCATGTACCTGGATGGCATTAAGTTGAGTAATCACACCATGGTGGAAGTTCTTCAGGAGTTTCTCCATTCCGTGAGAACTAATAATTTATGGGGAGCCAACTTGTAGGCCTTGGAGGGTATAGGTGTGAGCATCTTGAGTAAATATCATATATAACTCTTTATAATCCATGGTAATCAGTACCAAGGTGTGAATCCATTAAACACCCAACACTATATCACAACCACTCATGAAAATGGAAAACATGTGATTTTTTAGGTTATAATCACCCATTTGGAGTTTGACATTCTCACAATGCCCCCCACATTTCATTGCACCACCATTAGCTATGCGAATTTGAAAATTAGAAATTGGTCTAACAAAGAAATTGACATCCTCAATGACCCTGCGATGAATAAATTTATGGGTTCTATTGTTATCAATCAACACCACCACTTACCTTTGTTTGATGTAGCCCTTGATTTTTAATGTCCGTGGAGAAGAAATATCCACAAGGGCATGGATAGATATGATAGGTTCCTTCGGTTCCACAAGAGGTGCGACTAGATCTGAGATGGGGAAAAGTGGTTGGGTGTCCTCAGAGTCTAGGGCTTCATATGATAGTTTGTCCTTGGAGGAGGTGGAAGATGACCCATCAATATGGAAGAACTTTTGTTCACGAAATTTATGGTGTGGAAAATACTTTTCATCACCATAATAACAAAGTCCTTTCTTTCAACGTTCAACAATTTCAACAAGAGATATCTTTATGACCTTCAAATTTTGGGTCAAATTTGGGGTAGCCCCTAGACAAGGGAAGTTGGGAAATGCAGAATGAAGGGGTTGGGCATGAAAAATGGTCTCAACCTCCAATGCTAATTTGCATGCTTGTGGTCAGGTAACAAGATGGTGCATGCAAACATGAGCCCGAATGTTGTCCTTTAAGTCATTGAGAAAACATTCAAGATATAACTCATTAGATAAGCCCTCCATTCTGATAGTAAATTGTTCAAATGTGGTGATGAAGTCTGCTATGGAGCCTGCTTGTTTAAACATGGTGAGTTGTCCCAAAAAATGAGATTCCCTATCAAAACGGGCACAAATTGCTTTGGTGAAGATGGTCCAATTTGGTTGTCCTGGATAGAATTTCTTATGCCATTGCCAGCATTTCCATCTTTCTTAATCTAAGTACAGAACCCCCACATGGATTTTGGTCTCATCATCCCTAATATCATGGAGGGAAAAGTAGTGTTCCATTTGGGATACCCACCCGATTGGGTCTGATCCATCAAATTTATGCATCTTGACTTTGGGCACCTTATTCCATGAATTTGGAGAACCCTAAGGGGAGTGGGAAATATGATAATTCTCATAATGGGAAGAATGAGTGGCCTCAGAGTGGGAATCATGGTGCTTACCCTTGATATGTGTGACAAAGTTGTCGAATTGTTGGGTGAGAGAGTTCAGGATTTGGCCGTTGAGGGAGTTCATGCACTGGTCCATGTCGTTGGATATTTTGGTTACCTTCATTTTCAACTCATCCATGTTCTAAGCATGGGTGGTAGGTTCCATTGGGTAGGCTTAGGTAGAATGATACCTCAACGATCAACACAAGTTGAGGAGTCTGTTGGGATAGGTGGAAAATAAGGGTGTCAGGAAGGGGGGTCGGGTCTACTGAAAGAATAGGCTTAAAAATGATAGGTACCATCACAATTAGGACAAAGAGAGGAATCCAATGGTAGAGGTCCCAAATAAGGGTTCCATGAAGGGGGGTCGGGTCCACAGAAAAACAAGATTAAAAATGATAGGTACCACTGCAATCAGGACAAAGAGAGGAATCCAATGGTTTAGGTCCCAAATAAGGGTGACGGTGGGACCACTATACTCTTTTTTTTACTCCTACATAATTATACTCTGATCTGAATACTTTTGCTGCGTCAAAATGCCCAAATTATTAGCAATAACAAATGTGTAGTCAATTCCCAACCAAAATGCAGGAGGCAAGGTTGCATGACAATAGATCTTGTCGGTTTCTTTTATGTTATGTTTTCGTCCCAAGGGTTAGGGATTTTAGGGTTCCTACAAACAAGGGTTTTCCCTATGCTATATCTCTCTGATATACGTGCAGGTTTGAACAATAGTACTTGGCCCAATATCTCATGACACTAACTAAGGAGGCTAGATCGTACCCTTAATTGTACTACCCGATTACCCAGGTACTAGAGAGTATCTTCTCGAGTGCTATTCTTGGTGGCACTATAGTAGTCAGGAAGTCAATATGTGTTGTCTAATGCACTACCACTTGAAGGGGTACCAACATGGATTATAAGGGTGTCCAACAATGCGATCTTAAAAACATCTTGTTTTTCCTATGTGTATGCTTCCCCGATCGCGGATTTATGCCCTGAACAACAGATCACTATAGCTTAAAGATGTCGGAACACGTATCTACCTTGAAAAAAATTTACCCACAATTTCTGCCCAGGAAAGAGCTCTGATACCACTTGTAATATGCTTAACCTAAAAAAGATAACACCACAAGCAAAATATACCCCAAGAATAACAAGAACATTCAATAGAGAGAAGAAAAAAATATTGATAGCACCAAGAAATCTCTTTTCACTTGCCTCTTCGAGGGTGAAACCTCCAAAATGAGCAGAGCTCTTTTACAATAATACTCAAGACAAGATTTCTCATACCTCCTACTCTTATTTATTCCAATTCTATCTTTTAAAGAACATTCTAGAGGAAGATATTTCTAGAAACAAAAGATTCTATTAGGTCTTCTTACATTGAATTGTTCACATTTATTTAATAGGCCTTATTAAATAATTTCGACCTTTATTACATGGAAAATATATCATTCTAACTAATTACCAACTAAGAGGGGTTAGGGTTGGAGCCTAACATTGAAAGCGATAAATTCTTCTCATATCACCAACATAATCATTCTGAGAGAACATGTCCCCAATGGGTTAACTCCATGACCTCTGTTATTAATCAATTTCTAGAGCAACAAATTTTAAATGATGAACAAACCACTGAAGCAAGAAGTGATGAAACTATCGAGGAGACTCCTTAGGAGTCTGCTATGTCCCTATGGAATTGGTGTATCAATTTAGATGACGAACAGATTGAGGAATTTTTGATCGGGGATAAATTTGTTATAAAAGCTTCCCCCAGAGACTACAATCTATGCAATAAAGGTGTTGTCCCAAATAACTCTTCTCCCCCAACAACCAACATTCCTCTCATAAAAAAATCACCCCTCATATCATAAAGTCGAAACCAAGAACCCAAGCTCCAACCACTCCTAGTGAAAAGTCCAACACAATTATTTTAGCTAGTAACAATAAACCAAGTACATCGAACCCAACAACAAACAACGCTAAACCCAACAATCCAATAGCCAACAAAAAGCTAAGATTCCATAGAAAAATACAACAAAAAACAAACCAAAAACAAACACTTTAGAGTATAATGTTACTGAAGACATGAAGAAAACTAAACACAACATTTCCATATATGATATATGCACACTTCCACAACAACATGATCTCCTTATTAATTCTTTCAATGCCAACAAATCTCAGAAGAAAACCACAGTTGAAATTGACAACATTCCCAAAGCTACAAAAACAAGAACAATTCATACTGTTGAAATCAAAGACACCATTAATGTATCAAGCATAGGTTCTTATTCGAGGTCCTAGATTCCTCCTTTTCTACTTATGTACGAAATATTTAATTTAAATGTACATAATTGTTTGGTAGATTCTGGTGCTTCTTCCAACATCATGCCCTATTTAATATGTCAAAGGATAAATTTTGTTCCACAACTAACTACCACAATAACCATACAATTGGATAGGTATGATGTAAAATTCAGAGGAGAACCAAAATATGTGCAGATTGTATTAGCCTCAGACCCAAGTGCTCATCAGGTGATTGACATTGTTGTTGTTGACATTCTTGACTACTATGGTTTTTTCTTAAGCATAGATTGGTCTTCCAAACTCCAAGGTTATTTTTCTATGGATTGGTCCCACCTATGGCTGTCGAACAAAGGTAAACCCAATCAAATTCTTGTAAACAATGAAGCTCATATGAAACATAAAGTAACTAAATTAGAAGGTAAAAACGAACCCATCATCTTTGCACACTCTGTTTTGGGAAATTATTTCTTGGAGACTGACCATTGTTGTTATAAAGAACAAACATCTAAAACACACACATACACCCAGTCTAAGCTCCTTCCATATGATCAGAATGGTGATAATTCATGTATAGTATTAAAAGAATTAGGTTATTGTATTATTGATCCACCTGTATATACTGACGTTTGGACTATTTTTTTTATGGTTCTAAATCCCAACATGGATTTACAACAGTACGTATCCTCATCGATCCACACCTATGTAAAACGCTAATATCTCGTCGATTGGAATTTAAATGCAACAATAACATCGTGGAATATGAATCCTTAGTCCAGGGTTTGTACAAATCCATTGACCTTCAGGTAAAATGCCTACGGGTGTTTGGTGATTCAGAAATAATCATATGACAGGTAATAAACACCATTCATCCCCTGTCTCCACATTTGAGAGGTTACCAACAATAGGTATGGGATTAGCTTCATTCTTTAAGAGATTTTAATATTTATTCCATACCTTGTTGTCAACATGTTCTTGCAAAAATGTTATTAAATACAACTTCTAAATATACACCTTTTAATTATGGTTTATCTATTGAAATAATGTATAAGCCTTCCATATCGGATAACATCATGAATTGGAGGGTATTCAATAACGATACTTGAATCATCAAATTCCTTACCAACTTGGATGTCTTCTAAGAGTTTCTAATAGACAATGAAGCTCATGAACAAGAGCTTCAAAGCTATTGAGATGAAGCAAGCAAAATTAAGACAAATTCCATCCCAAAGAGAATGTTGTCACTTGAAAAATTGTTTGACTTGTAGACCAATTTCAGGAGGCCCACAAATAAAATGACTAATAGTTCAACCATGATGCATTTTCTGGTCAATTTAGGGACCTCTGAACAACCCAAGTACATCAACCTGGGCACATTCTTATCATAGGTGGAAAATCATACGTTTACATAATTATTCAATAAATATGATGATGTGGTTGCGTGGACTTATCATGATATGAATAATTATGACACCCAGATATTTCAACATGTGATTCCCTTTAAAGAGGGTGTCAAACCACTCCAACAAAAGTTTAGGAAGATACACCCAACTCTCAAACCGCTCATCCAAAAGGAATTGAAGAAGCTATTAGATGCCTGCATCATTTTCAAGGTGCACCATTCAACTTGGTTGTAGAATATGGTACATGTTATAAAGAAGTTGAGAGAAATTAGGATATTGATAGATTTTTGAAACCTAAACTGAGATTCCGAAAAAAATAACTACCCATTTACCCCATTGGAACAAATCCTGCAACTTATCTATGGGTATGATATGTTCTCTTTACTGGATGGGTTTTCAAGATATAACCAGGTTCTCATGGCAAAACTCGATCGATTAAAGATCAATTTCAGGATGAAGTGGGGGACATATTCATACTATAGGATTCCCTTTGGTTTAATTAATGTTGGCGCTACATTTCAAAGGGTAATGGACATCACCTTTAAAAAGGGTCTAATCGGTCAAAGCATGGTGATCTATATTGACAATGTCACTGTTTATTCAAAGAAAAGAGTCGATCACCCAAAACATCTGAAATAGATATTTGAATGATGTAGAAAGTATGCTATTTATTTAAATCCTAAGAACACTATCTTTTCTATTTCATAAGGTATTTTAATAGGACATGTCATTTCTAAGGATGAGATTTCAGTAGGTCCTAAATGAACCAAATCTATAATGCAAGTCACACCACCACATAACAAGAAGTCTATATAGTATTTTTATAGAAAAATCAATTTTGTAGAATATTTTTTCCATAATTTGTTGAAATCGTGAAACCCCTTCAATGAATGATAAAGACAGATGCACAATTCAAATGGGAATCCATTGAAAAGGAGGCTTTTGAGAACATCAGGCCGCTCTAGGAGCTGCATTGTCCCTACAAAGTCTAGATTTCACCAAGGACTTTTTGTTGTACACTTTTGCATCAAATAATTCCCTCACATCATACTCACTCAAAAATATGGGAAAGGGAATGAATTTCCCATCACTTTCATGAGCACAAGGTTACAGGGTGTTGAACTGAATTACCTATTGGTGGATAAACAAGCTTTTGTTGTCCACAAAGAAATTAAACAATTTAGACCATATATTTTGAAAAACCACACTAATGTGATAGTTCCTCATCCGGATGTCAAATCCCTCTTTGTACAAAGAGAGCTGTTTGAGAATTGCGACAACTGGATGACATCCCTACATAAATATAACTAAGAATTTAAGCTAGCAAACATCATCAAAGTTCAAGGCCTCTGTAAACTAGTAACCAAAATCACAGATGCTGGAAATCAAGAAGAATATGGCTGACAAGAGGAGACAACTATGTACACACAATAGGTTCCCTACATTCCAACTGTTGAGGACTCATACTATAATGATCTCAAGTATTATATTCAACACGGTACGCCTCCAGAACACATTCATGCTAAGAAAAAATGAGCGCTAAGACTGAAATATCTACAGTATCATTTGGTTCATGGTGTCTTCTTCAGAAAAAAATATGATGGAGTGTTGCTTTGATACCTCCAAAAACAAGATGCTGATACATTCCTCAGGGACATGCATGATGGGCCAACAAGAGGTCACTTTTTAGGCAAGACAACAACTCATAATATACTGAGAGCCATATATTACTAGCCAATTCTATTTAAATATTCTCATACATATTCATAGAGTTGTGAAGCCTCCCAAAAATCTACTGGAAAAGAGTATAAGGTTGTTGTTCCACTCTAGCCTGTCGATATTGAAGAACCCTTCGAACAGTGGGGATTGGATATCATTGGTGAGGTTAACCCACATTCATCCAAGAAACATCAATATATCCTAACCACTACTGATTATTTCACGCGTTGGACTAAGTAAATACCATTAACCAAAGTGAGTGATGAAATGGTAATAAATTTCCTTGAGCAACACAATATCACCAGGTTTGGGATGCATAACTCTCTTGTGTTTGATAATGCAACATAATTTTCATCATCGAAATTTTCTAAGTTTTCTTTGGAAAATAGAATCAATTTGAAATACACAACCAAACATTATCCTTAATGCAATGGATTGGATGAATCCAAAAACAAGAACCTGATTTGAATCCTTAAGTGAACTATAGTCGATCACCAAAGAAACTGGAATAACACCCTACCCAATGTCCTCTGGGATGATCGTGTCACCCCTAAGGATTCTATAGGGACTTCTCTATATTTTCTTGTCTATGGGAAATAATCTATTTTACCTTCAAACATTTATCTTCCTTCCCTACAACTTACCCAACAATCTCGCGGAAGAGAATGTCCCATCATCCAATGATGTATTGATACTTTTCTTAACCTAGAAGAAAATCACGTCAAGGAAAAAACCAAGTTTGAAGCTCACCAATAGACCATTAAGCACTAGTTTGAAAAACATTATGCCGGTGAGAAATATTTCTAATTTGGAAATTTGGTCCTCAAATGGGGAAAACCACACGAGGATAAAGAAAAACATTCAAAATTCCAAGAACTGTGGCTTGGACCTTACACGATCAAAGAGAAAATTGACCAAGAAACTTACTAGTTACAAAATCTTGAAGGGGACGCTGGCCTCCTCCCTTTTAATGGACAAATCTTGAAACATTGCATTAGCTATCGTTTGTGGCAGCCCCCTCCTTGTGTGTGTGTATATATATATATATATATATATATATATATATTTTAAATTTTCCACCCAGTTTTATTGTGATTTTTTGTTTACTTTACATAGATTCAGTGTTTTGTGATTTGTTTGATTTTCAGCCTTTTATTTTTCCCTCTCAAGAAATGTCACTTTGAAATGATCAAATTCTTGATCATCATGGTCTTGGATATGCCTCTAAAAGTGTAACACATTTGGTGACAATATCCTAAGAACTATGTGACCTAGCTTCCAAATTTAACCCCATTCCTTACTGTGTAGCTTTTTTGTGCATCACTTCAAGTCAGATCTAGTAGCAGAACATAATGCATCAATACATGGGCATTGTATATTTAAAATGTGACAAAGTGAGGAACCAAGGACTCAGCCTAAGAATAGATTTTATTATTGTTTGGACTAATAAGAAATGGTTTAGTAAGAGACATTTTTAGTACTCCAAAAAACATTACTCGGGAGTTCGCTCATCTATAATCAAGTTGGAAAATCTCATCATCACAGGTGTCATCCCTAGTGCCTCTAAAGGAAGAATGAAATCCCCTCATCCACCTTTCTCTAAGCATAATATAATTACATTTTAAAAGGTAAAGGCTTAAGCAAAGCCATTCCAGATCACGTGGGACATGCAAGTATATATGTCGGGGCTATGGATGTTAAATATTAGTGGAGCAAGGCTTGTGACATTGGGGTGACTTTATTGGGGATATGGATGCTCGCTGGCAGTGGAGCAATACCAAATAAATGCACAACAACATGTATTTTTAGCATTCCTAATGTCTCGTTTCTTGTAGTACTCTTGATCCCATCCCAAAGTTGTTTTCATGTGAAGGAGTATGTGTTGATAGCTTTGAAGAATGGTCCTAAATCCCTGTTGGTAACATACACAATTTTCCTTTTCAAAATATGTATTGTAAATCTATGGGACCTGTTCTTTCTCTCTTGGGTCATGCATTCCAATACTCCCTTTCCAAAAAAGGTGTAGTTCTAGATGCCATATTACATAGATTCATAGCTTCACCCAGTGTATCACCATTTTTTGTGCCAGGCCTCAACAACCCTCCATTTTATTGAAAATTGCTTGCAAATCCCCCTCCAAGAAAGATGATCCCCCCTTTTTGTTTTCCTTTGAAAGTCTCTTGGCTTGAGTTTCAACAAGACACCTCCCACTCTAAGCAAGTTATCTCTTCTGGATTTAATCAAGATTATGACTATGGCTCATCACTTAGAAATTTTTTTAGTTACCTGAGATGCCTTAAGATTTGAGCTTTGTATTTTTGATAAAGTTTGCACAAACTCCTCTGATGCACATCAGAGGAGTTACCAAAAATTCCTCTAATGTACATCAGGGAAGTTTCTTCTAGAATCTCCAATAATTATTGATGAAGTTCATGCATTTCCTTCCAAAGGTTCTTTTCCATTGCACAAATTCATATTAACTCCTCTATTTTGAAAGAAGGAGTTCATATAAACTCCTTCGGTCAAACTGAAGGAGTTGTTTCCTTCTCCTCCGACGAGAATTTACAACCTTCGTACCAAGTCCTTCGATATGCACCGAGGACTTTCCCACAAATTCCTCTGATGCATATTAGAGGAAATTTCACCAACTTCTTCGATGCCTCCTGACATTGTGTCACACATTTAATGCACCCAATGCTTATAAAATAAATAACTCACCCTTTCATTACTCATCTTTATTCATCAAAATACCAAGGAAATGGGTAAAAGCATAGGNGGGGGGGGGGGGGGGGTGAATCAGTAATAGATCAATTTAATCCTTTCTCACCATAAAATGCAAGTGTTATATCAATGTAGCATTATCATCCAGTAATTGTAGAGTAAATAAACAATGAACAAATGAGCAATCATACACATACACAATACACCAGTGTTTTACATGGAAGCCCAAAGTGGGAGAAAACCACAAAATTCTTTTTCTTATATGTCTTTAAGAATTACATTAATTGGAAGCACTAACTTCCTTTGTTTTCTAGCTACAACTTGAAGGAGGCTCCAACCCCCTAGTTTCTCAGGATACAACCTGAGGGAAGCTCCAACTCCCCATTTCTCTGTCTACAACCAGAAGGAGGCTCCAACCCCCTAGTTTCTCACGCTATAACTTGAAGGAATCTCCAACTCCCAAATTCTCTGGATACAACTAGAAGGAGGCTCCAACCCCCTATGTTCCCTGGCTACAACCGAAAGGTGGCTACAATGACCTATCCTTGCCTCATCCAACCACCCTGAAATAAAAGTAGAATGATAGAACCATTGCCACACTATTACTATTAGATATACTATTGTAAACCTATACCAATAAACCTGTAATCAACCTGTACCAAAAACAAGTACATCAACCATGCACCAACCTGTACCAAACAACCTATAATCAGCCTATACCATAAACAAGTGCATCAACTATGCACCACCCTGAACCTGAACTTGTAATCATCCTGTACCATAAAAAAGTGCATCAATCATGAACCAACCTGTACCTCAACCTATACCCTCAATGAGTGCATCAACCATGCACCAAATATGTACTAATCATGCATCAAATACACATAAACTATGACTCATCAGGATGTACCAACATCATCAACTATAGACCTCATGTATGTGCCAACTCATCAACTACTTGTCTCAACCATGTACCCAACATGTACCTCAACCATATACCAATATAAAAATCAAAATTTATCTAACAATTCATCACTCTATCCATAAACCCAATACCATAAACCATTACATCAAACCGTGTGCCACAACCTCATTGTTATAAAACCTCTATCTATAACATACCTCAACCAAAATCCCTCATCAATTTCATCATCCAAATATGATTTGTAACTCTGTAACACACCTAGTGTATATGATCACATACCTGCAAACCTTCCTCAACAAGAGACTATCATTTTCATCAAATTTTACTTTAGTCTCAGAGGACTAGTTTTGGATTAGTCAACAACCCTAACTTGCAATAATCATAACTATGTACCTATAATGAATAAATCTATGAAAATGGTACAAAATGTTCTTCAGTTTCGTTTATGCAATTCTTCCAGATTACACTACTTGGAACCTCTCAGAAAAGGAGTTATAGAAAAAATGGCATACCTTGTTGAATTTTGGCTTATTCTAGAGATCAAACTTGTAGAGAATGCCCCACACGAAATATTTTCTGTATAGATATGAAAATCATACACAAAATATTATATACTATAATCTAACCAATACATTTGGTCTTACTTAATTTGGATATGTATGAAGAATTTATGACATTTTTACCCGAAACACCTGTTTTAGACTAGTTTCAGGACTAGCCACAAACCCTATTTTCCACGGAGTGTAACTCAATAAATACAACAACCCACATGATGAAATTTTTATCACATCTACTTGGATATGTTTCCTCAATGATGTCCCAATTTCATGGTATGAATCATTCTATAAAAATGTTTATTGCAAAAATGGTGAGATGACCTGTAAATAACATACCTTAGAAAGCATCATCAAAATAATTTATCCTCCCTTGAATTTTGGCCTTTTTTACTTCACCTTCCCTATGAAATTCAGGTTAGATATCCTTTGTTTACCTTAGTCACTTGTAGATATTCAATATGCTCAAGTGTGATTAAACTGAGATACCTTTTGATAAAACAAATAAGTTCTGATACCAATTGATAAAACAAAGAAGCTCTTATACCAATTGATAAAACAAGCATAAGAACAACAAGATGGTGGAAAAGGAATACTCGCCAACACTCTAATGTATTCACTCCAATGTTACATATTTATAGTACAATGGGTGATGCCACCTCATAAAGATATTTTCTCTAGATCCTAAAATCATGCATGATGACTAGGCTAGACAATCTTAACTAAATCATTATTCATCGCTTGAGGATATTTACTAATATACTAAATGAATAATATAAATATAGGTAGAAATATAGACTCAGTGATTGGTTAAGGTAAGCCAATAGGCTAACAATACCCCCCTCAATCACAAGTCTGATCAATAATACCAACAATAAAGAATAAACTGGTATCAATTCCAAGTCTTCATACTGAAACACCTCTGCTGAGCCTCAATGAAGAACTGTCTGAAAAACCACCAATATGGATGTTGAATGGTTCATATGAAATGAACTGGAAAAGAGTTGAGATATGGAAGTGAAAAAGTACAATATCTGAACATTCCCTGATTGCTTTACAATTAAATCATTTTTCCAAGTATCTGAGCTAGAAGAATCTTATGTCTTATGTTAATTGGTGAACATGTAATATCACCACTCTACTATCATTGTATCACTGAAAGTTATCTCTGAATTTATGGTTTGGGATAACCACTAACCAATTGATACCATGTCACTGATGGTTTTTGGAGGACCACTAACCAATCTTGACACTTTTAGGTGTCCAACAACATTCCAATGTATTATGGGTATGATTCAATTGCAAGTCATTGAACCAAAATCCTACCAAAGTCTGCCATCTCTGGAAAATCTCACTATGTATTCATGTGAGCTAGTATGCATGCAATTTTTTCACTCAATTTAAACTCCAATCTGATGAGAGTGAACCAAGAGAAGTGAATCAACTTCTAGTCTGACACATCCCTAAAAATTCCTAAAATCTCAATCAAATTCCAAGATGCAATGCAAAAGGATCCTCTTGTCCTATGCTAGGTCGAATGACCATCTATGTGAACCAAACGTCCACATCATTGATCTCAAAATCAAAATCAACATCCCAATTATGTATGATTCAACTTAAACTTATTGAACTGTAATTCTTCTAAAGTATGTCCTCTACAGACTGCAGTTTCCCATTTGGAAAATTTGATGCCTATCTAGCATACTTGATATTTGTTGTTTTCAAAACTTTCTGTCTAAAAGTCATCTTCAATTCCATCATCAATTCCCCCCTTTGTCAGCTGAAAGGAGAGACCACAAGTGGTTCCATGAACCATCGTCACTGGAATTTTGAACTCCACCCCTTAAGGTACATAAGAGTTACAGCATTGTACTCCCTCCTTTTATGCTCAAGAGAGTACCATACTTGTTCCATTTGAGTACAACACAAAGTGGGCATGCAGAAAAAACCATATGTTATCTCATCCCATGAAGGTCATGCTTGAAAGCTATGCCATAAGAGGACCACTTATGTGAGGTACACAAAATTCTATGTGCTACAATATTGGTCTTTACTCGAGATTTGATTCTACGGTAAGACTTATATAGTCACTTGGTTGTTGATGACCATTGCCAAGGATCAATACACTCATAGTGAATCTTCAATCTTGTAGGTTTCTTCAGCGTTGAACATCTATGTGAAGAATGGTTATGCTTTCCACAATGGTGGCAAGGATGGATATCTAAACATTGATTCTCCTTGTGACCAACTCGATTACAATGTTGTCATGTTGCATTATGATGCTAAACTTGAACAAGTGAAAGTTAATCTTCTTGAAGGAATCCAACACTTTTGATCCAGGTGGATATCGGTGGCCACCCACCTTTTCCGACTGGCTCAAAACAATTTTCTGGCAATTTTGGCAATTTACTATTTTTAGCAGGTTTTAACTTCTGGGGCCATTTTGAGGGCCTAAATGAAGGGTTTTTGAGATAAAGGTTCTAAATTATAGCTAAGGGCACAATTGATCCCCCAAAATGAATCTCCTCGATGATACCTTTCCAACGAGCTATCACACGCCTAAAACGGAGATCGTATGCAAAAGTTACGACCCCGGGAAGTTGATGTACTAACTTACCCAAACGGGGCCCACATGAATTTTGGC
>ML790769.1:114519-134076 GCA_009831015.1 Picea engelmannii | reverse complement strand
CTTACCCAAACGGGGCCCACATGACTTTTGGTGCTTCATCTCCTAGGGTTAGGTTTTTGGATGTCTATGACTTTTGGCATTCTCGTCTATTGTAAAAAGGCCTCTAGAGCCTCATTGTAATCATCTTCTCATGGATGCGAGTAACAGCCACATCTCTTCTCAGAGATAAGCTACCAGCGCCCTAGCTAGTTTATTTCCATTCTGTCTGTAAGCATAGTTCAGTCATTTGTTATTAATGAAATGAAGTCTTATTTCCATTGCATCTCTGTGTTTATGTGTATTTCTGTATTTCATTGTGTTCCTACATAAATCCGGATCAACTTTGGAACTTGATTGGTCATGGGATAATCAAGAATATGAAAGGTAATGTCCTTGTCATATCCAAGTCCTATTCTATTCTTGTTGTAGATGATTTCTTCCCAAGGTCTAATGATGGGCTTAGAAAGAGTATTCTAAATCTATTGCTTTGAAATTTGTGGAAGTGGATTTACTGCATGTTGTTGCAACATTGAAAGTTTTTCTTCACTAAACTCAAAAGAAAACTATTGAAATGTAGGTTCATGAATAGATTGAAATTCGTCTGAAACTGATTCTGAAGTTATATCACTATGTTGTTCCTTCACTTTCTATTGATTAAAAACATCATCATCATCATCATTATCATCATAGAGAGGGTTGTGTTGAACAAAAACTAGTTCAAAACACTTCACTCGTTGTGTATTTTTGAGATCAGTCAACTCATCATTCAATAGTTGGGATAGAGATTGAAGAAGTTTAACTTTATCTTGCATCACTTTCAAACAAGTTAACACTGGTTGAAGAGTTGCTTTGTTCAATATCATTGTGTTGTCTTCAATGGTGTTTATTAGAGTGTTCAATAACTCTAATAATTCTATATTTTGATCCATTTCAAAAACACTAAATGAGGTATCCTTGTGCAGGTAGATCTTGATTATAATTTTACTCGACAGAAGAAGGATTATATGCAACTCACTCACTTGAATCTCTTTCTTGAACTTCACGCTCGCTTGTACTCCCTCGCTTACTTTCTTTCTTCCAAGAAGTTGAGGGTGTCATATACTACCGAAAATGCACCCGAAAACTTGATGTTTACAATGATTTGAGTTTCAACACTCAACCCTTTCAAATTTCGACTCAAAATGACAATAGACTCTTGGGTGTCAGGATCAACCGAGAATGCACCTTATGACAAATTCAATTCAACTCAACTATAAAAATATTTGAAAGTTACAATGAATCTTGATTCTGAATTGAATTACTCCAAATTTGAATGTGTTGTCGATGAGTTTGAGTCTAGTTCTCGTTTGATTACGAGCTTGTCTTGTTCATCGCTTTAGTATTATTTTTCGATGTTGCATTTTCATTACTTTTGCTTGAATGCATGAGAATGTTCTTCACATATGCTTGATCATATTTTCTTTGATTTCTTGTACTTCACTAGCGTTAATTGTGTGCTTGAATTAAATTTCTTGTACTCAATGTATGATGCGTTAAATGATACATTAAAAACATATTTATGTAAAAAACTAGACATTAAAAATCATAAAGGAACCATGCAAATATTCACCACCACACACTACACACGGTGTACCTAAGATCCCCTTATTCAATTTCATGCGGATCTAGGATACAGAGCAAAAGACTTCAATTTTATTATAAGTATCTCTTTTATGATCACAATAAAATAGAAGCCTTCAATGGTCTTCATGTCCCAACTTATAAGAAGAATTTTATAACTCCTTTTTACAAAGTTTGGCAACCAAACCAATGTTTCTCATCAAAATTTCAAAACTATATAAGTTGATTCTTTTTGCAAAAGTTTGTGCTCTAAAAGACAAATATAGATATAATATAGCCAAACTTTCAAAAGTTTAGCTTTTTCCCTTTTTGCACTTTTATCAAATCATATGAATCTTCCTAAAATCTAATAATGATTCCACTTTATTTCAAATGTTTGAACACCACATATTATGTGGTTCTTTATCATTTGATAAATAATTATTTTACCAAGCCAAACGTTATGTTCTCTCTCACAAGAACCTCCATAGGAACATTATTACTTTATCAAACTCTCAAAATTTTATGCACTATAAAGTCAATCAAATGCAACTACTAAGAATGATATCGACATTAAAGTTCAAAGCTTCAATATTTATACTTCATAATGGATTTTATAAGAGTGTTAATTGAACTGCCATACATTCTGAGTCTCCTTACCTGAAATCGCTCTATCAATATCTTCACTTCCAACAAAAGCATCTTTGTTTTAGGCAAGTGCGTAGGGTTCTCACTGCAAATTCGTAACCTCTTCAGAGCGTTTTTTTATGTGAAGTTTACTATGTTTTGTTGGCCAACTATAACTGTGCTGCTATGAGCTTCACCATTGTTAGTTTCATCCATCATTTGTCCCATTTGTTTGCTGCAATTTTGTGACTCTCTCGTATAGCCAATTTACATTCAAAACGCAGATCACTCTATATTGCATTGGAATGAGTCTGTAGATTATGGTGATTCATCACAATTGAAGGAGCTTTGTGGTTGATTCAATATCCCATGTTATCGGATCTGGTACATCATTGTGACATTTATTTATTTATTTTCAACCTCATCACCACTCGATATTTGCATGATGAAATCCACGAGAACGAGCACAATCAATGGAGATACATCAATGAATGTGTGATATACAGTGGGTGATTCCTTTTTGGGCCAGAAAATTGATCCAGCCATCGATCCAGGCATAAATGTGTGCAACTAGCATACGTTCGTGCATGACATATTTTTAATGTAGCCAAGAATAGCGTGCTTGCACCCTCTCTAAAACTATCTAAGCACCCTTTTCCTCTCTGCAAATTTTAAGAACACTTCACTGGTTGAACAAAAAATGTCACAATATGTACCAGAACTGATAGCGTGGGATATTGAATCAACCACAAAGATTTTTCAATTGTGATGAATCACCATAATCTACAGACTCATTCCAATGCAATATAGAGCAATTTGCATTTTGATTGTAAATTGGCTATACCAAATATTCACAAAATTGCAGCAAAAAAATGGGACAAATGATGGATGAAACTAACAATGGCGAAGCTCATATCAGCACAGTTATAGTTGTCCAACAAAACATAGTAAACTTCACATAAAAAAATAAAATTCTCTGAAGAGGTCATGAATTTGGAGTGAGAACCCTATGAATTTTCCACAAAAAAAAAGAAAACAAACATTGAAACTATCAAATGTACTGTCAGTATTTTAGATATGGATTGGAAGGAAATGGAAAAGGCACATCCTTCAAGTCTGCAATAAATATTTATTATATGAGCAGGTTGAAAAATTTAATGAGCCAAATATGGATACATGGAATGACTATGATGATGGCATGGATATATTAAATTATGATTTCAACAATGACGGATTAGCTCAAAGAAAGTGACACACATATGGGACTGTAAAGAACTGGAAGTGTTTAACTGTGGTGTGTGAAAATGACCATAATCAAGCTTCAATAAACAGATCTGAAAAATTAAAATGAAGTAAATAAATTGCAGATCTTACTTGCCTCGATGACGTATCTTGTGGACATCCATTGCTCTTATTTTTATTCTCTTTTTCTTTGTTGTTCATTCTCATATCCACATTTCAAGTTCAAGATCTTCCATGGAAAACTACCATGGATATCAAGACTACCATGCCCTTAAGAACTATAAAAGCTTTGATATTATCACCATTTCTTTACCATGCCTTTGATACCAATCGATGAAACAAAGAATCTCTGATACCAATTTATAAAACAAATAAGCTTTGATAGCAATTGATAAAACAAGCATAAGAACAACAAGATGGAGGAAAAGGCATACTAGACAACACTCTAATGTATTCACTCATGTGTTACATATTTATAGTACAATGGGTGATGCCACCTCATAGAGATATTTTATCTAGACCCTAAAATCATGCATGATGACTAGGCTATACAATTTTAACTAAATCATTAGTCATCACTTGGGGATATATTACTAATATACTAAATGAATAATACAAATATAGGTGTCAATTTAGACTTAGTGATTGGTTAAGGTAATCTAATAGGCTAACACCTTTGCCTCTTATTTATACTTTTATGTAGCTTCCTCAAGGGGTTACCTTTTCATCATCTTAACCCACTTCCCTTATTTTAGGGCTAACCCACTTCTAACTACTTGTCCACTTAGTAATTTCTGTTGATTAAGGTTGGTTGTCATTTATGTCAACCCTTGAAGAAAGCCCGATAGCACAAAGGTTTGGGTAATGGACCCAAGTTTGTTTGATGTAAATATGAATCCTTATTGTCTTATCATGGTTTATAATAAGTATAAATGGATGAATTCCAAAGTGGTCTCCTTATGGTGAAATCCCTCACGGGAAGACACTTTGCGGATTGAGTTATCCTAGAAGTATGGTTAGAGAACCCATGCTTATTTGTGGAATAATGAGATGAAGGTCAGTGAATTTTTCAGTGAAACTATACTATATGGATAGTTCTTGTCATGCCATTTCCAGTGGTATGTGGAACGTCACATAAACCCTAATGGTTAAAGAGTTATGGCCATGAGAAGTTGGAGAACCCAGGTTTGGGTAATGGACCCAAGTTTGTTTGATGGATAATGGTATGATTTTTGATATATTTGTAGGTAATACTATTCTATATGGATATTACATGTCATTCAATTTCTGTTAGTATGTGGAACATAACATAACTTCTCACGGTTTGAGAGTTATGGTCTTACGAAGTTGGAGGACCCTCATATGTCATCTAGAAGCCCTAAAAGGTCAAAGTAGTCAAAGTGGTTTAAGAGATTTTAGAAGGTAAATAATAAAGTGAAGTGATGAGTGTACTATAATTCAAAGTGAATACAAATGAATTTTTTAAATAATAAATTTAATGGAGAAATTAGAAGTGGGTTAACCCTAAAATAAGGAAAGTGGGCAAAATGGCCTAGAAGATGTTTTTAAGGAAGCTACTTGGAGAGTATAAATAAGAGGCAAGGCTCTCTCATTTCAGATCACACTTGAGAATATTGAATATCTATAGGTGTCTGAGGTAATCAAAGGATATATAAGCCAAATTTCTGAGGGAAGGTGAAGAAAAGAAGGTCGAAATTCAAGGAAGGATAAATTGTTTTGATGATGCTTTCTAAGGTATGTTATTTACAGGTCATTTCACCATTTTTGCAATAACTTTTTTATAGAATGATTCAGACTGTGAAATTTATATGCCATTAGAGAAACATATCCAAGTATCTTTGGTAAAAAATTCATCTTCTGGGTCATTTTATTTTTGGAGTTACACTCCGTGGAAAATAGGGTTTGTGGCTAGTCCTGAAACTAGTATAAAACAAGTGTTTCGGGTAAAAATGTCATAACTTCTTCATAACAGATCCAAATTCAGTAAGAACAAATGTGTTGGTTAGCGTATAATATTTAGTATGTTTTTAACAATTTCAGATCGATTCAACAAACATTCTGTGCGGGGCACACTCTACAAGTTCGCTCTCTGGAATAAGCCAAAATTCAACAAGGTATGCCATTTTTGCTATAACTCCTTTGATGAGAGGTTCCAAGTAGTGAAACCTGTAGGAATTGCATTAAAAATACTAAAGAACATTTTGTATCAGTTTGATATTTTTTTTCATTACAGGTACAAAGTTATGATTATTTCAATTTAGGGTTGTTGACTAATCCAAAACTAGTCATGTGAGACTAAAGAAAAGTTTGATGAAAAAGATAGTCTCTTGTTGTTAAAGTTAAGGAAGGTTTGCAGGTATGTGATCATATACACTAGGTCTATTACAGAATTACAAATCATATTTGGATGATGAAATTGAAGAGGGATTTTGGTTAAGGTGAATGTTGTGTACATGGTTGAGACAAGTAGTTGATGAGTTGGCACATACATGAGGTGTATAGTTAATGATGTTGGTACATATTGATAAGTCATGGTTGGTGAGTAGTTGACACATGTTTGGTTGCACTTGTTTATGTTACAGGTTGATTACATGTTGTTTGGTACAGGTTGGTGCATGGTTGATGCACTTGTTTATGGTACAGGATAATTACAGGTTGGTACAGGGTTGATGCACTTATTTATGGTATAGGATAATTACAGGTTGAGGTACAGGTTGATGCATGGTTGGTGCATGGTTCAGGTTTATTGGTACAGGTTTACTGTGGTATATCTCACAGTGATAGTGTAACAATGGTTCCATCATTCTACTTCTACTTCAGGGCAGTTGGATGGGGCAAGGACAGGTGGTTGTAGCCACCTTCCGGTTGTAGCTAGAGAACATAGGGGGTTGTAGCATCCCTTTGGTTGTAGCCAAAGAATTGGGGAGTTGGAGATTCCCTTAGTTTATAGCCTGAGAAACTAGGGGGTTGGAGCCTCCTTCCAATTGCAACTGGAAAACAAAGGAAGTTGGTGCTTCCAATGAATGTAATTATTCAAGACATATAGGAAAAAATATTTTGTGGTTTTCTCCCTCTTTGGGTTTCCATGTAAAACACTGGTGTACTGTGTATGTGTATGATTGTTTATTTGTTCATTTATCATTATTTTATGATAATTCTACATTGATATAAAACTTGGATTATTTGGTTTAAAAAGGATTATAATTGCTCTATTACTGATTCGTCCCCCCTCTTAGTAATCCAACAATTGGTATCAGAGCAGGTTCCTTCATAAATAAATTTAACCACTGAAAGATAGATAATGGAGAGAAACAACTTGTATAAAAATGGAATACCAAAGTTTGATGGACATAAGTATGCATTTTGGAGCATAAGGATGAAGACATATATATAGGCACATGGATTTGAAATTTGGCAATCAATTGTAGATGGATACACAACACCAACAGTTCCACGAATAAATGACAAAGCAGTGAAACTCAGTTAGAATAATTCCAAAGCCACAAATGCACTTCTGAATGGTCTCAGTGAAATGGTATTCACCAAAGTTGCACATTGTAAATCTGCTAAAGAGATTTTGGACAATCTTCGAAATATTTATGAAGGAGATTCAAAATTCAAAGAAGTAAAGCTTCAAACTTATAGAGGTTAGTTTGAACAACTAAAGATGAAGGAAGATGAGAATATTGCAGCCTACTTCTTATGAGTCGATGAAATAGTGAATGCAATCATAGGATTGGGAGAATAAATTGAATATTATTTAATTGTTCAAAAAGGTACTAAGATCTCTTCCTATGATTTTTGACCCTAAGATATTAACACTAGAAGAAATATCAGATCTAAACTCAATAAGCATGGATGAACTACATGGAATCTTCACAGCATATGAAATGAGAACTGAACAAGAAAATCCAGATGTAAAAGAAGCAGCTTTCAAAGCATCCAAAAGATCAAATCAAAAGGAAAAGAAACAAGAATAACATAGCAACAACAATGACGTCTTGGAAGATGATGAAGAAGTGGCCAACTTAGTCAAAAGACTGAACAAGAGAACCAACGGTAGGTATAGAGGTAATCTTACTTTAATTTTTTTTTAATTGTGATGGTATTGGTCATTTTGCTAACAAATGTCCTCATAAGAAAAAGAGAAATGATGAAGGTTACTCAGAAGGCAAACAAACATATAAAGGAAAAAGGACTACAAAGAAAGATTTCAATAAAATCTTATGCACCAAAGAAGACATCTTGTCATCAGATGAAGCTAAAGTCAGTGACAGTGAGACAAGAAGAGTTCTATTCATGGTAGTAGAATACTCTAATAAAGAAGACTCCGAAGAAGAATTTGAAGAAGTCGAAGAAGAATATGAAGAAGTTGAAGAAGAAATTGAAGAGGCAGAAGTTGACTACAAAGAAGAATTGATGTGTGCCATATAAGTTACCAGAAGAGAAAAGAAGAAAAAGAAGAAACTAAAAGTGGAACTAGATAAGAAATAAGACACTCAAGAACTAGAAAATATGATCACAAATTCGAAGGTTCAAATAGAAGAAGATAAAATAATTGAAGAAGCACTCAAAGAATAACTAGAAGAAAATGACAAGATCATTGGAAATTTGGAAGCAAAGATTGTCACATTAAGAAAGGATATTCAAAAGAAAAATATGTAGAAAATCTCAAAAGTTTTGGATGACATTATCAATAGTCAAAAGTATCATCTTGACAAGTCTGGACTTGGATACAATCAGACATAAAATGGATCAAGCTCCAAAACAACAAAGCAAGAAACAAATCCAAAAAGCTATGCAAAAAAAATCAAAGGGGATAGGAAGATATACAAGAAAGATTACAGAGACACTCCTCCACTGAGAAGATTCAAATTTCATAATCAACAACAGACAGATAGGCCTTAATAAGAAGAAGGATTCATAAGAGAAACTCCTTTTAGAAGATCTTCAACTCCCAGGTATCAAACTATAGTTTTTGGTTTATGTTATGCATGTAATAATTTTGGACATAAAGATGTGAATTGTAGAGCTAACAATAGGAACATAAACAAATTTCAAAGTCATACACAAAAGGGTTATCCAAGAAGGCCTAGTGAAACATAGAGAAGAAGTTACAACATGTTTGAATATTTGAGCACTGAAGTGGAATGTTACAAATGTAACAACTTTGGACACATGGCCAAAGATTGCAGAATGACAGTCCCTCCTAGAGAACCACAACAAAATAACAACAGTCACAAAGAGGAACCTCAGAAAAGGACATGGATAAGAAAGAAGAATCAATATAGCAATGAAGAATGCACACTCGCTCTACAATCTAAGAAGAAGAAACGTGGTTGGCATGTTGACAGTGGTTGTTCAAAACACATGACAGGTGATAGAGACATGTTTCTTACATTAAGAAAGGAATGAGATGGACCAATCTCCTTCGGAAATGATGATTCAGCTAAAATCATTGGAAAAGACACAGTCAGAATTGAGAACAAGAATACAAAGGAAAAAAATGTTCTAGTAGTAGAAGACATGAAAGATAATCTTCTAAGTGTGAGTCAAATGTGTGACCAAGTTCATAAAGATACTCTTGATTAACAAAAGTGTGAGATAAGAAAAGAAGGGTCAGGAAAATTGATTGCTACAGCTGCAAGAACTTCAAGCAACATATATGTGTTAAGTGAAATTGGAAATGAAAAGTGTTGTCTAGGAAAGGAAGATGAAATTTGTCTATGGCACAGAAGAATGGGTCACATACATTTTGATAATATTTTCAAAGTCAACAAAAGAGAAGCAGTCAGAGAAATGCCCCAGATCATGAAACCAACCAACACTTTATGCAAGCATTGTCAACAAGGAAAGGAAACAAAGACCAGGTTCAAATCAAAGGAATATTCAACGACAAGACCACTGGAAATTGTGCACACTGATCTAGTTGGACCAACTACAAAAAGGGTTTAAAATGTGAGAAATACTTTATGTTATTAGTTGATGATTATACAAGAATGACTGTAGTTTTCTTTCTCAAGAACAAGTCAGAAGATTTTGAAAACTTTAAGGTCTACAAGGAAATGGTTGAAAATGAAATGGATTAAAAAATCAAATGCTTGAGATATGATAATGGAGGAGGGTTCACTTCAAAGGAATTTATGGACTACTACAACAGTCATGTAATAAAAAGGAAATTCTTCGTTGCTAGGAAACCTCAACAGAATGGAGTTGTTGAAAGAAAGAACATGACAGTACATGAAATGGCTCGAACAATGCTAATGGATTCCAAATTGATAGATATATTTTGGACACATGCAATGCATACATGAGTTCACATTGAAAACATATTAATGCTCATAAACAACACTGGAAAAAATCCCTACGAGCTATGGAAAGGAAGACCAACAAATGTGAAACACTTCAGAGTTTTTGGAAGCAAATGCTACATCAAAAGAGAAGATGGAAAAATGGGAAAGTTTGACTCTCAAGTGGACAAAGGAGTACTTGTTCGTTACTCAAGTACAAGGAAATAATACAAGTGTTACAATCTGAGATTGAACAAAGTTGTGGAAAGCATCAACATAACAATTAATGAAATAGGCAGACCATAATCAAAGGAAGAAGAAAATGAATCAATGGAACAACCTTTCTAAAAGGAAGCAGAAGATGAAAAAGAAGTAGAAGAGGAAGATGAAGAGAATCCGATAGAATTAGAAGAGAAAGTTCAACAAGTGTCTCCAAAGACACCTAGCAGACGAGTACAAAAGAATCATCCTTCAGATTAGATTATCAGAAACAAAGATGCAGGAGTTGAGACTAGAAGAAGAATTTGTTCACCAGAACAAACACACCTAGCACTCTTATCTACAATTGAACCAAACTGTTTTGAAGAAACCAACAAGGATGAATTTTGGAATAAGGCCATGGATGAAGAATTTGATCAAATAGAGAAAAATGACACTTGGGAATTGGTTCCAAGACCAAAGAATAAGAATGTGATCAACACAAAATGGATTTTCAGGAATAAATTGAATGAAGATGGATAGGTTACAAGGAACAAAGCTAGATTGGTATGTAAAGGATATGCACAGATTGAAGGAATCAACTTTGAAGAGACATTTTCCCCAGTTGCCAAAATGGAAGCAATCTGTTTTCTTTTAGCTTATGCATGATCCAAAAATATTAAAGTGTATTAGATGGACGTAAAATCAACTTTTCTGAATGGGGAACTTGAAGAAGAAGTCTACATTGAACAACATGAAGGATTTTAGTTGTCAGAGAATGTAGACTATGTGTGAAAATTAAAGAAGGCCTTGTATGGTCTAAAACAGGCTCCTAGAGCATGGTACTTTAGATTGGATAAATACTTACAGCAGGCAGGGTTTAGAAAAGGAAGTGCAACCAACAACCTCTACATAAAGGTAATATTTTATTAATTGAAGTTTATGTTGATGCTATTATTTTTGGTAGTGATGATGATAGGTTAAGCCAGAAATTTGCAAAGGTTATGCAGAATGAATTTGAAATGTCATTACTTGGAGAACTATCCTTCTTTTTGGGACTTCATATACGTCAAAGAAACCGAGGAATTTTTATTTCTCAAACCAAGTATATCATAGAAATGTTAAAGAGGTTCAAAATGGAAGATTGCAAACTAGTTATCACTCCCATGCAAACCAGTTGCAAGTTAAGAAAATATGATGATTCAAAGTCTACAGATCAGAGAAAATATAGGTCGATGATTGGTAGCCTACTATATGTGACAACATCCAGACCAGATGTAATGTAGGCAGTTGGACATGTGGCATGATTTCAACCAACACCAAAGGAATAACATGTATTAGCAGCGAAGATAATTTTCAGATATCTCAAAGGAACAAAAGAGTTTGGATTATGGTATCCAAAAGGAAAGGATCTATCTCTTATTGCCTACACAGATGCAGATTGGGAAGGTTGTATTGATGACTGACAAAGCACCAGTGGAACAATTTTCTACTTGGGTGAGTGTTTAGTATCATGGCTAAGAAAGAAACAATCACCAATATCTCTATCTACAACCGAGGCAGAGTATATTGCAACAACAACATGTTGTACACAGGTTCTTTGGATGAAATGAACTTTGACAGATATACAGGTTGAGTATGATGAGCCCATTCCAATCTATTGTGATAATACAAGTGCCATCAGTATCTCAAAGAACCCGGTGATGCACTCCAAGACAAAGCACATTCCAATCAAGTATAACTTTCTACAGGAACAAGTTGCAGCAAAGAACATCAGAGTTGAGTATGTGGGCACAAAAGAACAAGTGGCAGAAATTTTTAGAAAACCACTTCCGTAGGAAGCCTTTGAGTATCTTCGCCAGAGACTCAGAGTTATTTCTACTCCAAAATGAATGTTTTTGAATGCTTATCTTATATGTCTTAGATGTACATGAGGAAGCACCATAAAGAGGACAATTCAGTCAGGGGGGCAGCCCCGTATGGAAATATACCTTTTCCATTGATGACAAAAGGGGAGATATTCATCAGATGTAGAGGACAAAGGCATGGTTCCAGGGGGAGCAATGGTCACAAAGATTCATAGGATAGAGGCATGTTTCGAGGGGGAGCATGAGTGATATGAATTCAATATTTCTTGACATAATTTCATTTTTTCATCAAAGTGTTGCCATCAATGCCAAAGGGAGAGATTGTTGATTAAGGTTGGTTGTCATTGATGTCAACCCTTGAAGAAAGACGAATAACACAAAGGTTTGTTTAATGGACCCAACTTTTTTTTATTTAAAGATGACTCATTATTGTCTTGTCATGGTTGATAATAAGTAGAAATGGATGAACTCCAAAGTGGTCCCCTTATGGTGAAAGCCCTCACGAGAAGACGCTTTGCGGATTGAGTTATCCTAGAAGTATGCTTAGAGAACCCATTATTATTTGTAGAATAATGATATTAAGGTCAGTGAATTTTTTAGTGAAACTATCCTATATGGATAGTGATTTTCATGCCATTTCCGGTGGTATGTGGAACATCACATAAATCCTCACGGTTAGAAAGTTATGACCATGAGAAGTTGGAGAACCCAGGTTTGGGTAATGGAACCAAGTTCGTTTGATGGATAATGGTATGAGTTTTTATATATTTTCAGGTAATACTATTCTATATGGATAATACATGTCATTCCCTTTCTGGTGGTATGTGGAAAGTCACATAAGTCCTCACGGTTTGAGAGTTATGGCCTTATGAAATTGGAGGACCCTCATATGTCATCTAGAAGCCCCCAAAGGTCAAAGTAGTCAAATTGGTTTAAGAGATTTTAGAAGGTAAATAATAAAGTGAAGTGATGAGTGTACTATAATTCAAAGTTAATACAAATTAATTATTTAAATAATAAATTCAATGGATAAATTAGAAGTGGGTTAACCTTAAAATAAGGAAAGTGGGCAAAGTGACCTAGAAGATGTTTTTAAGGAAGTTACTTGGAGAGTATAAATAAGAGGCAAGACTCTCTCATTTCAGATCACACTTGAGCATATTGAATATCTATAGGTGTCTGGGGTAATTAAAGGATATCTAAGCTGAATTTCTGAGGGAAGGTGAAGAAAAGAAGGTCGAAATTCAAGGAAGGATAAATTCTTTTGATGATGCTTTCTAAGGTATGTTATTTACAGGTCATCTCATCATTTTCACAATAACTTATTTTATAGAATGATTAGATTGTGAAATTTATATGCCATTGAGGAAACATATTCAAGTATCTGTGGTAAAAAATTATTCTTGTGGGTCGTTGTATTTTTGGAGTTACACTCTGTGGAAAATAGGGTTTGTGGCTAGTCCTAAAACTAGTCTAAAACAAGTGTTTCAGGTAAAAATGTCATAAATTCTTCATAACAGATCCAAATTCAGTAAGACAAAATGTTTTGGTTATATTATAGTCTTTATTATATTGTGTAACATTTTCAAATCTATTCAACAAATATTTCATGTGGGACACACTCTACAAGATCTCTCTCTAGAATAAGACAAAATTCAACAAGGTATGTCATTTTTGCTATAAATCCTTTTCTGAGAGGTTCCAAGTAGTGACACGTGGAGGAATTTCATAAAACACACCGAATAACATTGTGTATTAGTTTAAGATATTTATTCATTACAGATACAAAGTTATGATTATTTCAAGTTAGGGTTGTTGACTAATCCAAAACTAGTCATGTGAGACTAAAGAAAAGTTTGATGAAAATGCTAGTCTCTTGTTGTTAAAGTTAACGAAGGTTTGTAGGTATGTGATCATATACACCAGGTCTATTACAAAATTACCAATCATATTTGGATGATGAAATTGATGAGGTCTTTTGGTTAAGGTACAATTTGTGTACATGGTTGAGATAAGTAGTTGATGAGTTGGCACATACATGAGGTGTATAGTTGATGATGTTGGTACATACTGATGAGTCATGGTTGATGAGTAGTTGACACATGATTGGTACATAATTGGTACATGGTTGGTTGCACTTGTTTATGGTACATGTTGATTACAGGTTGTTTGGTACAGGTTGGTGCATGGTTGATGCACTTGTTTATGATACATGATAATTACAGGTTGAGGTACAGGGTGATGCATGGTTGATGCATGGTTCAGGTTTATTGGTACATGTTTACAACGATATATGTCACAGTGATAGTGTGACAGTGGTTCCATCATTCTTCTTCTACTTCAGGGAGGCTGGACGAGGCAAGGACAGGTGGTTGTAGCCACATTCCGGTTGTAGCCAGAGAACATAGGGGGTTGTAGCCTCCTTCTGGTTGTATCCGGAGAATTGGGGAGTTGGATCTTCCCTTAGGTTGTAGCCTGATAAACAAGGGGGTTGGAGCCTCCTTCCAGTTGCAGCTGGAAAACAAAGGAAGTTGGTGCTTCCAATGAATGTAATTCTTCAAGACATATAGGATAAAACATTCAATGGTTTTCTCCTACTTTGGGTTTCCATGTAAAACACTAGTGTACTATGTATGTGTATGATTGTTCATTTTTTCATTGCTTATTATTGGATGATAATTCTACATTGATATAACACTTGGATTATTTGGTTTAAAAAGGATTATAATTGGTCTATTACTGATTCACCCCCCCTCTCAGTAATCCAACAATTTCTCCATTCACTTTATTATTTAAATAATCTCTTTTGTGTCCACTTTGACTTATAGTACACTCATCACTTTACTTTATTATTTACCTTCTAAAATCTCTTAAACCACTTTCCTTATTTTAGGGCTAACCCACTTCTAACCACTTTTCCGCTTAGTGATTTCTCCATTAAATTTATTATTTAAATAATTTCATGTGTATCCAATTTGACTTATAGTACACTCATCACTTCACTTTATTATTTAAATATTTTCTTCTTTGTAAACACTTTGACTATGAACTTTTGGGGCTTCTAGATGATTCATGAGGGTTCTCCAACTTCACATGGCCATAACTCTCTAACCGTGAGGAGTTATGTGATGTTCCACATACCACCGGAAATGGCATGACATATAATATCCATATAAAATAGTATTAACTTAAAATATATTAAAACTCATACCATTATACATCAAACAAACTTGGGTCCATTACCCAAACCTTTGTGCTATCAGAATTCACTATCAGACTTTATTCAAGGGTTGACATCAATGACAACCAACCCAAATAATCAACAATATCCCCCTTTGGAATTGATGGAAACACTCTGATGCAATACTGAAGTCATATCACTCATGATCCCCTTGTGACCATCGCTCCCCCTGGAACGATGACTCTATGCTCTTTCTCCAAGCATTTAACTTTGCATCTAATAAATCTCTCCCCCTTTGTCATCAATGAAAAAGGTATCTTTCCATCTGAGGCTGCTCCCCCTAACTGAAATGTCCTTGGGGATACTCCCCCTGACTAAACTCTTCCTGAAAAGGATCCCCCAATCTAAATTGTCCTCTTTATGGTGCTTCCTCATGTACATATAAGACATATAAGATAGGAATTAAAAAGCATTCATTTTGGAGTAGAAATTACTACTAGTCTCTGGAAAAGATACTCAAAGGATTCCTGTGGAAGAATTTTTGTAAATATGCCTACCACTTGTTATTTTGTGCCCACATATTCAACTCTGATGTTCTTCTCTGCAACATGTTCTCATAGAAAGTAATACTTGATTGGAATGTGCTTCGTCTTGGAGTGCATCATCGAGTTCTTTGAGATACTGATGGTGCTTATATTATCACAATAGATTAGAATGGGCTCATCATACTCAACCTATATATCTGTCAGAGTTTGTTTCATCCATATAACATGTGTACAACATCCTATTGTTGCAATATCCTCTGCTTCGGTTGTAGATAAAGATATTGATGATTGTTTCTTTCTTAGCCAAGATACTAAACACTCACCCAAGTATAATGATGCTCCACTAGTGCTTTGTTGGTCATCAATGCAACTTGCCCAATCTACATATATGTAGGCAATAAGTGATAGATCCTTTCCTTTTGGATACCATAATCCAAAATCTTATGTTCCTTTGAGATATCTGAAAATCCTCTTCACTGCTAATACATGTGATTCCTTTGGTGCTGCTTGAAATTGTGCCACTTTTCCAACTGCCTGCATTACATATGGTCTAGATGTTGTCACATATAGTATGCTACCAATCATTGACCTATATTTCCTCTGGTATGTATACTTTGAATCATCATCTTTTCTCAACTTGAAACTAGTTTTCATAGGAGTGGTAATTGGTTTGCAATCTTCCATTCCAAACCTCTTTAGCATTTATATGATATACTTAGTTTGAGAAATAAAAATTCCTTGGTTGCTTTGACACATATGAAGACCCAAAAAGAAGGATAGTTCTCCAAGTAATGAAATTTCAAATTCATTCTACATATCCTTTGCAAATTTCTGGATTAACCTTTCATCATTACTTCCAAAAATAATATCATCAACATAAACTTCAACTATTAAAATACTATATTGAGTTACCTTGATGTAGAGGTGGTTGTCTGAACTTCCATTTCTGAACCCTGCCTACTGTAGATATTTATCCAGTCTAGAGTACCATGATCTAGGAGCCTGTTTTAGACCATACAAGGCCTTCTTCAATTTGCACACGTAAACTGTGTTCTCTGACAACTGAAATCCTTCTAGTTTTTCAATGTAGACTTCTTCTTCAAGTTCTCCGTTCAGAAAGGTTGATTTCACATCCATCTTATACACTTTAATATTCTTGGAGTATGCATAAACTAAGAGCAATCAAAATGCTTCCATTCTAGAAACTGGGGCAAATGTATCTTCAAAGTCGACTCCTTCAACCTATGCATATCCTTTACATACCTATCTAGATTTTTTCCTTGTAACATGTACATATTCATTCAATTTATTTATGAAAACCCACTTTGTGCCAATCACATTCTTATTCCTTGGTATTGGAACCAATTCCCAAGTGTCATTCTTATCTATTTGATCCAATTCTTCATTCATGGCCTTATTCCAAAATTCATCCTTGCTGGCCGCTTCAAAACTATTTGGTTCAATCGTAGATAAGAGTGTTAGGTGCATTTGTTCTGGTGAGTGGATTCTTCTTCTAGTCTCATCTCTTGCATCCTTGTTTCCGATAATCTGATCTGAAGGATGATTCTTTTGTACTTGTTTTCTAGGTGTCTTTGGAGGCACTTGCTGAACTTGCTCTTCTACCTCTGTCTGATCTTCTTCATCTTCCTCTTCTACTTCTTTTTCATCTTTTTCTTCTTCTTCTAAAGATGTTCCACTGATTCATTTTCTTCTTTGTTTGATTCTTGTCCATCTGTTTCATCAATTGTTACATTGATTATTTCCACAACTTTGTTCAATCTCAGATTGTAACACTTGTATGCTTTCCTTGTACTTGAGTAACCAACAAGTACTCCTTTGTTCACATTAGAGTCAAACTTTTACATTATTCCATCTTCTCTTTTTGTTAGGAACCAAATATCAATATAGCATAGGAAAACCTGAGAATAAGTACTCAACGCCTTGAAAAATAGAGAAATTAAGATAATAAGCCTCTTCGAGGGGGAAACCTCCTTATGCCCACATAAATGTTCAATTACAAGATGATTCCAAATGAAAATGTCTCTTTGGTATATATAGGAGACTAGGAGGTATAATTACAACTAATGGATTAAAGCCAACATAAATAAAATAACATTACTAATGTACTATGCCCCAATTAAGGGGTAATGAGCCACTATTTAGGGCTTAACATTCCCGTCCCCTTGAGACAAGTGTTTTATGCAATGATTGAGTAACTCTGGATGCTTCTGTATAAAAGACACATCTTCCCAAGTGGAATCTTCAGCTGATAGTTTCCTCCATTTAATGAGATAAACTGAAATGG
Source organism: Picea engelmannii (assembly GCA_009831015.1). Lineage (NCBI taxonomy): Eukaryota > Viridiplantae > Streptophyta > Pinopsida > Pinales > Pinaceae > Picea > Picea engelmannii. The sequence continues at coordinate 116,221 of ML790769.1, read as the reverse complement.
ATCTATTCCTCAGCTGGCAAATTCTTGTGTCAGTGATGGCTTCAAGCTCCAATATGATTTTTCCTTCCTCGTCAAGTTATGGCAATATAGTTTGAACTTGGATCTTGTCACCTATAGCCTTCTTTAAGCATGAAACATGGAAAACTGGGTGTACTCGTGAAGATGCATGCAACTCCAATTTGTATGCCATAGTACCAATCTTTTGCAACACCTTATAAGGGCCATAGTACTTTGGTGATAATTTATTATCCTTCTTGGCTTGCTTGAGGGACATTTGTTTATATGGTTGTATTATAGAAACACCTAATCCCCTACTTCAAAAATTCTTTCACTATGATGTTGATCTACTTGTTGTTTGATGTGATTTTGTGCCATGGTTAGGTTGTCCTTTAATATTTGGAGAAATTGTTGTTGATGCTCGATGTGATATTCCACTGCTTGAACCTTAGATTTTTCTTTTAGAGAAGAAGTGATGGAAGGAAGGTGGTATCCATAGAGTGCCATAAATGGTTTCATTTTTGTTGCAGTATGAAAGGAAGTGTTATACCACCATTTTGCCAAGGGTAACCATTTGAACCATTGTGTTTGTTTATCAGAGACAAAGTAATGAAGGTATCCTTCTAGAAATTTGTTCACTATCTCATTTTTTCCATCATATTTAGGATGATAGGATGAGCTATGAGCCAATTGAGTACCCAAGCAAGAAAATAATTATGTCCAAAAATGTCTAGTGGAGATGGGATCTCTGTCACTTACAATAATATTTGGGTTGCCATGTATCTTTTGAACTGTCTCCATGAATGCGGTGGAAACCGTACTAGCTTTGAAGGGATGAGAGAGTGCAAAAAAGTATGCGTACTTGGTCAGTCTATCAACAATCACCATGATGACACTCTTTCCTTCAGACTTCAGTAACCCTATGATGAAATCCATGGAAACCTCCTCCCAACACTGACTTGGGATGGCTAATGGTTGTAAAAGACCCGAGGTCTTAATTGTTTCCACCTTATTTTGTTGGAAAACTAAACATTCTGCCACAAACCTTTAAACATCAGTTTTAAGGCCATCTCAAAAAAATTCCTTCTTGGCCCTATGGTAGGTTTTTAAAAATCCCGAGTGCCCTCCTATTGGAGAGGTGTGCAATTCCAATAGTACCTTTTGTTTGAGTTGGGAGTTCTTACATAAATATAAATGATCTTTGTACCATAGTGAATCATTCTTCCATGTAAATGTATCTGATGTACTGGAATCCTGTTGCAACCTTTGAATGAGAGTCCACACTTTTTTGTCATTCTTCCATTCATCCCTTGCTTCTATTATCCAATCGGGTTGGATGATCGAGATAGCACAGAGAAAGGCCTCAACATCTTCATCCTTCCTTGAGAGTGCATCTACCACAACATTTTTCTTCCTTTTTTTATAGACGATTTCAAAATCATAACCCAATATCTTAGTTACCCATTTTTTTTGTTCTTCTGAAGACAGTCTTTGTTCCAAGAAGTATTTAATACTATCATGATTTGTTTTGACCTTGAAGTGTCGACCTATTAGGTAAGGATGCCATTTCTTCAATGCATGTAGTATTTCCATCATTTCCTTCTCATAAATGGGTTTGTGTAAGTCCTTTCCCTTGAGTGGTCGACTTTCAAAAGCCAGGGGCCTTCCTTCTTGCATTAGGAAAACACCAATTCCATTTCCCGAG
>ML790769.1:95136-108490 GCA_009831015.1 Picea engelmannii | reverse complement strand
CCAAAATCACCTTGAACATAATCTAGAAAATGGTTCCTATGGGGTGTGGCATGAAATGAAGCTCCTGAATCTACTACCCAAGACTCAGAAATATTATCTATAGAAAGAATCAAAGCATCTTGTAACACATCACCTGTTACATTGTCTTCTTGATTTCTCTCCTGCTGTCCATCTCTTTGTTTCTTTGGAGCTCTGCAGTCTTTCTTCAGATGTCCTTTATTCCCACAATTCCAACACTCTATCTTTCCAAGTCTAGATTTGGATTTGCCCTTCCTAGAATTTCTGTGGTTTCCTGAGCCCTTTCCTTTATCCTTTTGTCTTCCCCTGTTCTCCATGTTCAACGCATTTCCTGATGTCTCACCTATGCTTTTCCATCGCATTTCCTTACTAAGGATAACACCAACAACATCATCAAATTTTAAAGTATTTGAACCAGAGACAGAGTTACTTAGATCCATGACCAAGCCATTCCAGCTTTCTACCAATGAGCACAAGATTAGAAGAGCCCTAACCTCATCATCAAATTCCACTTTTACATAACTTAGTTGATTAGTAACCGTATTAAATTCATTTAAATGATTCGCAACAAACCCACCTTCTGACATATTCATATTAAATAATCTCTTCATTAGAAATACCTTATTCGATGCTGAGGGTTTTTCATACAATTTGGCCAATGCATCCATCAAACCCTTCGTTGTCTTTTCTTTCGAAATATTGAAAGCCACCTACGCTGCCAGGCTCAGCTGTATCGTTCCTAGAGCCTTTCTGTCAATAATCTCCCATTCTTCATCCTTCATGGCCGCCGACTTCTTTGCTACTCCACTCAATGGTAGGAATAGATCCTTCTGATATAAATAGTCTTCCATCTACATCTTCCATAACTGGTAGTTTTGGCCATTAAATTTCTCGACCCTAAACTTTCCATCTTTCGACATTTCTCTCACTCAAACCAGGAACCCTCTTTTCCTGCGAGTTACCTTATGCTTTGATACTAGTTGTTAGAAAAACAGGACCGCGAAGCAATAAATAAAACAAATGTAGAAATAAAACACAAAAGACACACAATACAAGAGAGACACAGATTTATGTGGTTCACCCAGTGTGGGCTACGTCCACGAGAGAAATTTCCAGGTCCTTCCTTTATTATTATCCAACAAATGAAGGGATACAACCTACAACAAAACCTGCTGTAACTTCCTCTTCTTCTCTCAAAGTCTCCTCTCTCAGAATACAATATTCACCATCATCCATAGCCATAATACAATTCCCTCATAAAAGAGGGTTGCCTTCTATTGTTAAAAACCCTAACATAATCTCTACTGTTAGATTTGCGACCTTATAATGAACGATCCAGATTTACAATGAAATTACAATATACTTTTACAAGGCAATTTTTGCTTCGGGGGCCCGCTTTCCCCCAGACCCCCCAGCCAGGGGGATAGGCCCCCCTAACCCTGCAGAGGGGGTATCCCCCCTCTGCACTCCCCCGCGTGGAAGAGTGTACATACTTCTGGTGTGTAAATACTTCATGGGGTATAAACACGACTGAAAGTAAAAGACCTATAAATCAGGAAGATAATCAGGCTCCACAACCAACACAACGTACCTTGATATGTCTAATAAATATCTTCCAAGCTATTCCATCTAGATCATTGTAGAAAAAAATATATAGCGAAAATTCCAAGGTGTCTCAGATGTAGCAACGAAACCCCAAGACCTTGAGCTGTGATACCATATGTTAGGATACAAATATGAATATAGCATAGAAAAACCTCAGAATAAGTACTCAACGCCTTGAAAAAGAGAGGAATTCAAATAATAAGCCTCTTCGAGGGGGAAACCTCCTTATGCCCACATAAATGTTCAATTGAAAAATGATTCCAAATGAAAATGTCTCCTTGGTATATATAGGAGACTAGGAGGTATAATTACAACTAATGGATTGAATCTGACATAAATAAAATAACATTACTAATGTAATATGCCCCAATTAAGGGGTAATGAGCCACTATTTAGGGATTAACAATTTTGATTTAGCATTTGCTTCCAAATACTCTAAAGTGCTTCACATTTGTTGGTCTTCCTTTCCATAGCTCGTAGAGAGTTTTATCATTGTTGTTTCTGAGAATTACTTAGTTTTGAATGTGAACTGATGTATGCACTATTAATATTATGGTAGTTGCAGGAGGTATTTACCTCCATGTGTGAACCTGACGAGAATAGAAGACTCCAAAAAGCAAGAGAAAACCCTAATGAGTTGGCTAATAACCCTAGAAGTCTTGTCGGCTCAAGAAGATAATTTATATTAGGTTATTAGCCTCCAAGAGAAGAAGTCAACCAATAATAATAATAATATACTGAACAGACACATATCCAGAAGGAGAAGTCATCCCCAGCAAATCTGGAAGAACCATTATAAATACAGGGCGCCATTTCTCATTTGACAACATCTCAGAATTGCAGTTCCCAGTTTGGTGCGCACTGCAGTTCCCAGTTTGGTGCACACGTGTGGAGGAGAGCTACAACAGTAGCGAGTTTTCAGTATTGTCTTGAATATCTCTTGGCTAGGGTTTTGACTATCTGATAATCTTTTTGTGATGCACTATCCTTGGGGAAAGGTGCGCTACCCTTTGTTTGGCTATCTAGCCTAGGGTTTTCTTCCGGAGGAATTCTCAGTCAAGGTTAAGGTGCTCGGAGGGTGGCTTCAGCCTATGGTTGGGTGACGAGGGTATCGTCAATGGTAAAACGAGCACACCATATTCTAAGTTATAATAGGTTATGGGCTCACACCTCCTTCAATCATTCTAAATGCTAGAAGGAAACATAGCCACTAGGATATTGAGCTTGTTGAGGAACTGCCGCTAGGGTTACTAGCAGAAGCAACTTCCAGGACACTAAAACTAGGGTTACTAGCAGGTGTAGTTGCAGAAACCCTAAACCTCTTGTTGAGCCACCTTAAAGTGAATGGATTGAACTAATCTCTAGATATATCAGTGTGCCCTAGCCCAAAACATCTCCTGGCACTCTCAGAAGGCCAAGATGTGAAGATTGAATTTTTGGTCAAATCTAGGGTTTGACCAATTTAAGCAATCCATGACTAACTCTATGAAGTTTGAGAACAAGTTAGATGGAGCCTCTAAATTTAGAGTGTGGAAGACAAGGATTGACCTCATCTTTGCCAAGAATAAAGTGTTGGATATCATGAAATGAAAGATCGTAAAGCCAGAGTTTGAAGAAGGAAAAGAGAAGGAACCGTAGAATGTTGTAACTATGGAGAAGTTCAAAGATGTTGACATCAATTCCATGAGTATCATAGTGGATTCTATAAAAGACCACTTGATACCCTACATCTCCCATCTTGACTCATCAAAGAAGATGTACGATGCCCTAACAAATCTCTTCTCAGTCAAAAACATCGGACAAGTTACGAGTCTGAAGAATGAGCTCTGTGACATGAAGATGAATGAGGATGACAACATAACATCATACTTTGTAAGGATCTCCCATCTAAGAGATCAACTACAAGCTATTGAAGAGATCATTTCGGAAAAGGAATTGGTGAACATAGTACTCAATGGTCTTCGCAAGACATGGGATGCATTTGCTGCAAGCATGAACACAAGAAAGGAATATCCGACATTTGAAGAACTTTGGACTTGTTGTGCTCAAGAAGAATCAAGGATCAATGAAAAAGAGAAACCCCAAAAGAAGTATGATGATCAAGCCTTCACAACAAGACTCAAGAACTTCAGGAACAAAAGGAAGTTTGGCTCAAGTAGGAAGCCAAATCAAGAGAAAGACATTTCAGAAGTACAATGTTTCAACTGTCAAAAGTATGGTCACTACAAGAATTAGTGTGCCAAGATAAAGAAAAGGAAAGAGAAACACGAAGCATAAATTTTCGAAGAAAAGGAACCTACAAAGAAGACTAAGCATGATGGAAGAGACTTCTTCTAAAAAGGTAACAACACTCTTCTTATTCCTTGTACATTTCTTGTTTGCATCATCTCTGTACATATCTTGTACATGGGAAGTAGTATGATTGTTGATGTATCATAGACAACGACTACCCATTGTGGTTAACATGGGGAGTGGTATAGGGAAATATCTCTTCTTGAGGGTTACTCAAGAATACTGGCTCACCGGACAATGATTTCTCATTGTGGTTAACATGAGGAATGGTCCGTTTTGGAGGTTGATGCAGAACAATCTTTTCCTCTTATGGTTAATAGAGGAAATAGTCTGGACAGTCATTCCTTAGGGTTTACACATTCTCTTGAGGGTGCACTTTGATTAGTTAAGGAGGAATTGCCTATGGTGGGGAATGGTCTAGGCTCAACAATTCCCGAGGGTTATACATTCTCTCCACGGCGCACTTTTATTAGTGTAGGAGGAATGGCCCAGGGTGGGGAATGGTCCAGGACAAACATTCTTTAGGGTTTATACATTCTCTCCAGGGCACACTTTGATTAGTGTAGGAGGAATGGCCTAGGTTGAGGAATGGTCCAGACTCAGACATTCCTTAGGGTTTATACATTCTGTCCAGGGTGCACTTTGATTAGTGTAGGAAGAATGGCCCAGGGTGAGGAATGGTCCATGTTCAGAAATTAGAAACAATCATTCTTCCTTGTTTGAGAAGAATAGGGAAGATAGCCCATTGTTGATGAGGGCAGATATTCTTTCAGAGCTCACAGATGTGAGTGAAATATTGGCCTAGACAAATCAGTTTATATCATAACATTGTTTCTGTGCAGGTTGCTATCAGATGTTTGTTATGAAGATAGTAGATATGGACTACTGTGGTGGATATGTTCCACTGTTCATGAGGCATATATTCTTTCAGAGCTCATAGATGTGAGTGAAAGATTGGCCCAAATAATTCAGTATATATCATAACATTGTTTCTATGTAGGTTTCTATCAGATGTTTGTTATGAAGACTATATGACAGTAGATGAGGACTATTGTGGTGGATATGTTCCACTGTTCACAACCTTACATTGTTGATCAAGTACTTGTGTGTTACTTGGTGTGGTAGTGAACCAATGGATTGTAGTTATGTACTACTATGGATAGAAATAGTCATGTTCTATTTTTTTTCTAACTGCCTTGAAGACTATCAACAGTTTATTGGAAATAATCACCATCCAAACGAATGATGAACATAGGTTTTTCCAGACGGAAATTGGTTCAGAGTATTTACTCCTCTAGATTATAAGAGTGGCTCTTGTGTCACTCTATGGTGTGAGTGAATTATCCAACATCATGTCTAATTACTTAGATAAAGTATGGTTTCGAGAGATGATGCAACTGATGGTGATGGTGATGCTCATGATCTAGTCATGAAATAGTCTAAACGACTATATTGATGCTACTGGGTAAATGGTATGTTTTTGTGCTCAATTCCATTACTTGTAATACCTCCCTAGCTAGGAGGGAGTGTTAATATTATGGTAGTTGCAGGAGGTATTTACCTCCATGTGTGAACCTGACGAGAACAGAATACTTCGGAAAGCAAGAGAAAACCCTAATGAGTTGGCTAATAACCCTAGAAGTCTTGTCGGATAAAGAAGATAATTTATATTAGGTTATTAGCCTCCAAGAGAAGAAGTTGGCCAGAAATAATAATAATATACTAAACAGACACATATCCAGAAGGAGAAGTCGACCCCAAAAAATCTGGCAGAACCAATATAAATACAGGGCACCGGTTCTCATTTGACAACATCTTAGAATTGCAGTTCCCAGTTTGGTGCGCACTGCAGTTCCCAGTTTGGTGTGCACGTGTGGAGGAGAGCTGCAGGTGCAACTGCAATAGCAGCAAGTTTTTAGTATTGGCTTGAATATCTCTTATCTAGGGTTTGGACTATCTTATCATCTTTTTGTGATGCACTATCCTTGGGGAAAAGTGCGCTACCCTTTGTTTGGCTATCTAGCCTAGGGTTTGCTTCCGGAGGAATTATCAGTCAAGGTTAAGGTGCTCGGAGGGTGGCTTTAGCCTATGGTTGGGTGACGAGGGTATCGTCAATGGTAAAATGAGCACACCATCTTCTAAATTCTAACATGCATTGCATGTGTCCAAAAAATCTCTGTCAATTTGGAATCCATGCTCTCATCCACTATCATATATCTTTCCAAACTTGCTAAGTGTTCTTACAAATCCATCTCTGTCCATATTTTCCAAGACTCTACTACACAACTGTCCATAATTCTGACCCATTTATTACTATACTATCATGAAGTCTTCACTACTACAACTATCAAACTGTACTTCTACTAATTGACTGCTCTGGATTTGTCTACTCAAACATTGCAAGCTACTCGAAGGATGGTTCTTTGGTCTGTCACAACTATCGCGTAGACTCCCCCTGTCTAATATTCATGTTACCTAGGAGTCTCTATGATAGATGGCGCATAACAATTCCTTCTCTAATGTGTATTCATCATCATCTTCATTGGTAGATTCATAATCTCTCTGAGCTCTGACTTCTTTCTTTCTGTCTATGGATTCATCTTTCACTACAATGCCTAAAAGTACAATCTCTTGAACTTGTTCCTTATTTACCTGTATTTATTTTCTTTCATTTATTTTCCAAACCTTTATGTATCTGACATATTTATTTTTCTCTGTAGAATTTTCTTCATCTCGTTTTATTGCCAATCTTGCGATCTCTGGGACCTGGTCTTTGTTCACCTTCTCTTTGTGTTTTAATATCCATACTTTCTTATATACGATATCAATGTTCTCTTTCATGGAAGTATCGATCATGCTTCTACAATCACTATCTATGTGTTCATAGTTATGACATTTGTAACATTCAATGTTATGTGGGGCCACATAGACATTTCTTACTTGAACATTTCTTTTATAATCCCTGCAATCTGCAACCTTATGTCCAAAATTAGTACAATACAAACAATGACCATAAAAGAAATTTGCATACCTGGGAGTGAATGATATTCTTTGTGGTGTAGTCCTTCTGAATTTCTTCCTTGACTAATCATGATCATGATTGAATCTTCTTTTTGGCTTGAAAATGGATGGTCTTCTTGAAGATATATCTTCAATAGTTTTCTCAGATTCTGGTTGACCATGATTCCTTCCTTTGAGTACTTCTACATAACTCTTTCTACTTTCTTCATTCTTCTTTTTTAGCAACCTAGAGTGCTTCTCATCATTCTCTATGACTGATGTGGATGTTTCTTTCTCTTCAACATTCTTGTTGAGCTTGATGATTTTTCTTCTCAATATGACAACTTGTTCAATCTTCTCAACCTCTTGTTCTTTATTAATTATCTGAGACTTCATGACTTATTTTGTTTTCGCTTCTTCAAGTTGGATTTTTAATGTGATGATTTATTCTTCAAGTCCTTTCTCTTCTTGACCAAACTCTGCCTCAAGATGGTTTAGATTGTTAGTTCTTTACTTAAGATGATTTTTCAATCCATTCTCTCTGATTTTTGCTTCTTCCTTCTGTACTGCTATGTTGGCTTCCAAATACTACTTTTGATATTCAAGATTTTCTTGGATCTTTCTGGATTCTTCTAGCCGAGTTCTTAAGTTCTCGATGACCTGTTCAACTTCTTAAAAAATGTGAACACTTTCTGTTGGCACAGGGGTAGACCCAAGGTTCACTCCAAGAGTGCACCAACAAGCCCTAGCTACTAGGCTTTTTGGTAACACCTACAAAACAGATACAGTCTCACCCAAAGCAGCTATGAGGGGGTTGCAGGATAGAGATGTCTACAACCAAAGGAATGTCAAGTGGATCAAGTACAAAAATAACTCCATATGCATCAACACTTATCAAGCTAGATCTATCTTGCACAGTTATAGATCTGATCTAACATAGTAATGCAATTAACCATATAACAACAACAGAGATCAAAGCATCAATCACACACACAACACAAGGTATGCGTGGTTCACCCTCTCTCTAGGGCTACATCCATAGAATTGTGCTTATAATATATTAAGATAAATCCTACAGTTCTGATCTGCGCTCTTAGCCAACAGATCTTCTCTCTTCTTCTCTCTTCCTCTACCATCCTGCACACCTAGCTACAGGATTTGATCCTTGCACCCAACTGAAGATCTTACAATACCAAGAAGCTCTCTCTCTCAACACTCCCTCTCTTAGAGTATAATAATCTCTCAATAAAAAATAAACAATATCAATGCCCAACAATAGTACCGACCCGACCTAGGTTCTCTCAACCTCTATTTATACATTATAGTCCCTCACCGATAGCCTTAGGTCGAATCCTAGGTGTCAAAACCCTAATTACCAAAACCCTAGGTGTCTAAAACCCTAGGTCAACTTGAACCACTTTTCCCAGGCTTCACTGACCTTTTTCTCCTTTCTTTCTGCATGGTGGTAACAGTGTCTTTCCCCATTTTTTGAGTTGTCCTCGATCCATATCCCTTTCTGATCTGTCACCCTTGATCTCCTAGTCCAATAACTAGCTTTTTTGCACTTCACTCTGGCTTTTCTTCTCTTTTGCTTACTTTGACCCAGTGACAGTCACTGTGTCTTCCGTGCAGTTCACGTTTGACCTTTTCTTCCTCAATATTCACTTTCTTGCATACCCAAGGGACAACATGCCCCCAACACTCACTTGTGACTCGTCTCGAGGCACTTTAGATCTTATCTTTCTATTTTACTTCAAATTTGGACTGCGCAGTGCAGTCTTTGCTTTCTGCTTTGTGTCACTTCTCTTCCCTTGTGAAGATTGTCTTTTTTGTGTCTGGTACCTAGTTTAACTGCACCTGGTACCTAGACCCTTCTCCTTTTTTTTTTACTGAGAGCTACGAGGCAGTTGGTTGTCATAGTACAATTTCAGCCGACTCTCGTTCACCAATCCTTCCTTCCATTCTCCCTTCAATGTTTGCAGTTGTTCAACTCCTCCTTCTGTAACATAGGCGATCTCATATGGTTTGAGCCAATGCGTCCTGAACTTCTCTGGGTGTCTTATGAACTTAATTTCATACAATAGTACTAAGTCACCTTGCTTCAATTTCTTCTTCTTGATGTGTCTGTCATGATATGCCTTCTCTCACTCTTTCTGAACCTGCTGGTGGAATCCTACAATGAATCGGTCTTCCTCCAATTCAACCAACTGTGATAGCCTCTCCTGGACAATGCTAGTATCATCCATGTCTGTAAATGCAACAATTCTTAATCTTGGTACCAAGTATTCCATTGGCACAATAGCTTCAAAGCCATAAACCAACTTGAAAGGTGTCTGGATTGTTAATTTCTTGCAAGTGGTTCTATAAGCCCAGAGTACTGCTGGTACTCTTAACTCCCAGTCGTCCCTATTTACACTGCAAACCTTCATCAATGTTGTCTCCAAGATCTTGTTGAATGGTTAAACTGTTCCATTTGCTTGTGGATGGTAAGGTGTACTCTTATGATGGTGAACTACAAATTCTTCAGTTAGGGCTTCCACTGTCTTATTGATGAAATGAGTGCCTTGATCACTCATAAGGGTCTTAGGGCATCCAAATCTGGTTATTATGTCATCAAAGATAAAGCGTGCATCTGTAGTTAAACTATAGTCCTTGACTGCTCTTTCTTTAGCCCATCTGGTTAAGTTTTCAATCACAGTAATGATGTACCTTGCTCCTGTGCGCTTCCCTGGTGGGTTTATAGGTCCCACAAAGTCAATGGCCCATTTTTCAGATGCTTGTAGGGTCATCTGCAGTGCTAATGGAATTTCATCTCTTCAGGATGGTTTTCCAACTCTCTGGCATATATCACAAGCTCTAGCATAATCCTTAGCATCTCTATGTAAGGTAGGCCACCAAAGGCCAGCTCACAGGACCTTTTGTGTAGTTTCTTTCCCTGCATAATGTCCTCCTGTGATGCCTTCATGAGGTTTTGTGAGGATCAGTAGGCACTCTGCCTCCATAATGCATCTTCTTAGTATCTCATTAGGTCCCATCTTGTATAGCTGACCAACTATTAGTGAAAAGTCTACAGCGCGCACCACGAGCTGTTTCTTATGGGGAATTGTATACTCACTAGGTGTTATCCTTGTTGTCAGGAACTGGACAATGTCTGCGAAGTGGTCATCAATCTTTCTAATGATGAGCAGTTGTGCATCTAGTAGTGTATCCTCCAAACTGGTGGGTTCTTCTCCATGTTCCAACCTTGACAAGTGGTCAGGGCCCTTGTTCATTCTTCCTGGCTTAACTATGATCTCAAAATCATATTCCTGAAACAACAGGAGCTATCTACATATCTGCCCCCCCAACACTAGTTTATTGACTAGGTATTTCAGCGCAGAGTGATCTGTGAACATTTTAAAGTGTCCTCCCAATAAGTAGTGGTGGAATTTTTGTAGTGCATATACCATGGCCAATCCTTCTCTCTCTGTGGTGGTGTAGTTAACCTATGTTGTGAATAGCTTCCTGCTAGTAAAGGCTAACGGGTGATTAATGTCTCATGTTTCTGCCTGTGCTAGTACTGCTCCTACTGCAATAGAAGATCCATCGACTTGCACATGAAACTCCTTGCTCCAATCTAGAAAAACTAGAATAGGCGCAATGACCATCTTCTGTTTCAGTGTGTCAAAGCTCTGCTGGCATTCATCTGCCCACCCAAACTGGTAGTCCTTCTTTAGTAGCTTCTCCATTGGTGCTGTAATTTTGGTATAGCCTTTAATGAATTTCTTGTAATAGCCAGTGTGTCCTAGTGTAATGCACAGTTGTTTAACTGAAGTAGGAGGTGGCAAATCAACTATAATCAAAACTTTAGATGGATCAACCAACAATCCATGCTTGCATACAATATGACTGAATAATACTCCAAATGGTAAGAAGAAGATGCACTTCTTCAAATTTAAAGAAATTTGACACTGCCTGCATTCAACAAACTAAATACAGTCCAGTCATCAAAATATGATTCTAAAAATTTATGCAAAAATTATTTGAACGCTTCGAACACCACCCTGGAAAAGATGGTTGGGGCATTCTTCAGTCCAAATGGAATTACTGTGTATTGAAAGGATCCACATTCTGTGGAAAATGTGGTCTTATGGCGGTCCTCCTTGGCAATCCGGATCTGATAGTATCCTAAAAATCCATCTGTAAAAGAATATACCTCTTGGCCTCCCACGTTGTCTAATACTTCATCAGTGAATGGTGTAGGGAAAGGGTTGTGTAGACAGACATCATTAAATTTCATGAGGTCCACACATATTCTGATTTCTCTTGTCTTCTTGTCTTGTACCACCATAGGGTTGATCCATTCTGATTCTTCAACAGGTTCAATAATCTCTTCTTCCAGCATTCTGTCGAGCTCAATCTTCACTTTTTCCTTGTATTTTGGATTCAATCTGTAGGTTCTTTTCTTGACTGGCTTTGCATATGGTTTCAAAGGTATTCTCATCTCTCCCATAGGTCCTTTGATTCCCTTCGTATCAGTGAACTTGGTTGGAAACAAGTCCTGATATTCGTGCAATAACTCTGTAATCTTGTAATGGTAGCAACATCCCAATAATCTCTGACATTGGCAAGATTTGGTGTCTCCTCTGTTCCAATATTGACCTTTCTGATCTTGATTTGATGTCTAGTAAATGGTAGTTCAACTCCTGGTCCCTCCACATACATTTGGCCTTCCATCTATGCGATGTTGACCTTCCTCGGGTCATCGTCGTCATCGGCATTGATGTTATAGAAAGTCTGCAATTTCTGGAGAGGTGTAGTCCATTCATCCTCCTCTTGTTCCATAGGGAGGCTAGATGCCTCTTCGAATACCTTATGCCTCACAATCTGTAGTGCTTGGTCTACTAAAGGATATTCACTTTCAAATAAAAAGGTGGTAAAAAAAATTTGAATCATACCTTCCCAATCTGTGGTGATGAGGCGCAGTTCCACTTGAAGGTACCAGTTGATAGGGGTTGTATCTACCATGTTAATGAATCTGTGCACCCATTGTTCTTGAGGAATATTGCTTCAGGTCTCTTCACAGCTTCATGCATGGTCCTTTGGGAAAATTCGACCAATATACCTTACTTCGCAGCTTACTGCTTGTGCTAAAAATTGATCTGAAAATGAAAATATTTGTATTGTTGTGCAAAGTATTCATTTCCATAACAATTAAATGTGCAAATGGTTCTTTCATCATGATTGATAAACTTTCAATGTGAGGGAGTATTGTTTTGTTTTACTGCTTTAATATCTTAAATCAGTCTTACACAGCAGAATAAATTCATCATAAACACACAACACATGTTGAGGCAGTTCACCCCTCCTGGGCTACATCTGCCAGGTCCAAGGCTCCCAATGGGCATGTCCTTGATCTATTCATGCTCAAAATGGTGTTACAATGAGAAAAAGGCCAAAAAAACAGGCCAAACCAGCTGAGAAAACGAATTCAGAGTACAGACAGAAGCTTAAAATGACTCTGTTATCACCTAAAACAGTGAAGGCTGATCCAATACAGCTCCTCTTCCCTTAAGGCCCTGATGGCTCCTCAATATCCTATGCCTTTAAAATGGCTAAAAGACACCTTTGTTGGCTCTACAACCTATTCCATTCGCTCTAGAAGGATGAGAATACCCAAAAACCACCAAAATTTCGTGAAAAATGGTTTCCTGTAGCAAAAGTTATCCCCAAAACTAACTCTGTCCTCTTTTCCCCAAAAAACTCCACCAAAATTGGAGTAGCGGGCGTTAGCATAGCTAAGAATAGTAAATCGCGCCAAATAAGGCGGACTCCGCCCAAAACGCACCAACCGTTAGCATTCAAATTAATTGTTTGATTTGTGTTCACTTGTCTCTGCCCAACCCGTCGCGGTTAATGGCTTGGAAACCATGTTTCAACCCATGGCACATAATGGTTAACCCCATGCAATGTGAACGCAAACAGTTGCAATCCATGGCAGTTAACAAGCGTGCAAATGAACGGTGCCAATCCAAAACCGTCAGGGGTTAAGGCCAAGGTTCTGGCTCGTGGTCCTGTGCAAAAAGGGGGATGGTCCTTAGGGGCTGGTCCCCTTTTTACCGCCCTTCCGAACATGTGTCAAATTCTTAAAGCAAATGCGCCCTTTCCACCGTAAGTACCACCACTAGCCCGGGCGGTTAGGACTCGGGACTGTCTTGCCATTGATCCGCGGTCGAATCCTGCCAATGCAAATGTTGTTGCGCACTCCAAATGGGTTTTAAAATTGATGCCACATGGCGGCCTCCGTGCCCACCACATTTAAAAAAAAAAACATATGTATATATATATTTTTTGGTTTTTTTTTTTTTTTTTATTTCATTATAATTTTTTTTTTTGTTTTTTAATGAAATAAGGGATATTCTAACTTGAATATCTTTCACATGCAGAGTCGGTTTTGCGT
>ML790769.1:83653-93820 GCA_009831015.1 Picea engelmannii | reverse complement strand
CAACCTTGTTGTAAATACCTTTCTTGTACCTTATTACCAAGTGAAATTGTTGTAGGAAGCCCATCCATCTGAAATGACGTGACTGCTGCAATTTACTTTGTGATTGCAAGTATTGTAAAGGCTGATGATCGGTATGAACAATGTTTTCTTTGCCCATCAAATAGTGTTTCCATTTTTTGACACTTTGAACCAACGCATACAACTCTTTATCATATGTAGGATAATTCACAACAACACCATTAAATGTCTCAGAATGAAATGCAACAGGATTACCTTGTTGTAGGAGAACTGCGCCCATGGCGTAATCACTAGCATCTGTCTGAATCTCGAATTACTGTCTCAAGTCTAGTAATGCAAGGACTGGAGCTGAACTTAGATTTTCTTTCAATGACTCAAAATATTTCTGTTGCTTGCCTCCCCATTGGAAAGCTCGCTTCACACTAGTCACTGCATGCATAGTGCTATGGCAGAGAAGTTAGAAATAAACTTCCTCCAATACTGAGCTGCACCCAAAAAACTTCTTACCTCTGTAATGGATTTGGGAATAGGCCAATTCACAATGGCTTCTACTTTGGAAGGATCAATTCTCAAAGAACCACCTCCTACTATGTGTCCCAAATAAACCAAAGAAGTTTTCCCAAATTCACATTTTGACATTTTAAGAAATAACTGATTTTTCTTCAAAATATCAAGTACTTTCTTGACATGCATGACATGCTCTTCTCTAGTCTTGCTGAAAATTAAAATTTCATCTAAGTAGACAATTATGAAATCATCAAGAAAAGGATGTAAGACATCATCCATTACCCGCATGAAAGTTGCAGGTGCATTGCATAACCCAAATGGCATAACAAGCCACTCAAAGAGTCCTTGTTTGGTTTTAAATGTTGTCTTCCAAATGTCACTTTCTGCAATTCTAACTTGATGATAACCACTACTTAAGTCTAACTTAGTGAAATATTTAGCATCTTTTAATTGATCCAACAAATCATCTATTCTTGGAAGTGGGTATCGATTCTTTACCGTTATTTTGTTCAAAGCCCTGAAGTCCACACACATGTGCCAAGTTCCATCTTTTTTTGGAATCAACACTATTGGTGACCCACATGGCGAAGTGCTTGGTCTTATGAATCCTTTGTCCAACAAGTCTTTAATTTGCCTCTTGATTTCAGCATCCTCCATGATAGACAAGAGGTACATGCCAATGTTAGGAAGTGGACAATCTTGATGTAGATGGATTTCATGCTGAATCTCCCTTTGAGGAGGTAAACCTGTCGGTTCCTGAAACATCTCATGATGTGCATCAACTACATCATATAAATCTTATTTAAGCTTGGAATCACAATTTTCAAAGGCCTCATGATTCACATCAACCTTGGGCTTAATCATAATAAGTACAAAACTCTTACTAGAATTTACTAGCCTTTTTACCTGTCCCGCATTTACCATCGCTATATTTGCCTTCTTGCGATGTGCTCTGACAATGAACTTCTTTCCATCTTTAAAGAGATGATATTTATTTTCATGGCGATGAAAGATTGCTTTCCTGTCATATAATTAAGGACTTCCCAAAACAATCCCTGAAATATCAAGCGACACCACATCAAGTTCAACTGTGTCAATAAAGTGTACAGTTATGGCGAATCACAATATGCATTTTCTTGAGACTTGTAAATTTGCATCCTTGCATATCCACCCAAGTGGATAAGGCTTTGGATGTGGAATGGTCTCCAGTTTAAGTTGTTTGACCAAGTCTTATGATATGAGATTTTCTTGTGACCCATTGTCGAACAATGTGTCAATTTTAATATGTTTTGAAACTACCCTCACATGGAATAATTCAATTCTTTCTTCCTCATTAGGAGCTTGTACATGACAGTTTGAAGTACTAGTGCTTGGTTTAGTTTCAGTTTCCTTTCCCTTCCTACTTTTCAAACCCATGGCTGAGATTTTGGTTTCATCCCCTGAATCGTCACCTAAATCTTGAGGTGTAGTTGTAGTAGCTGCAGTTTTCTTCTTTCCCTTGTTTTTGTTAAACTGATTTCTTTTTTCAGGATGTAATTTCCAACATTTTTTTTCTTCATGGCCCTCTTTAGAACAATGTTTACAAATGATTTTTTCACCCTCTTGTTTGATAGATGCATTCTTTTTTCCTTTTCCCTTAAAAATTTTGTCTTTGTTTTTCCCTTTGAAAAACTTGTTTCTACCCTCATCAAAGGTGTTTTTCCCTCTTGCCTCTAAATGCGTAGCTTGTACACAAACTTCGTATAAACTAGTAGGATTAAACATGAGGATAGTATGTTTAAGGTAACTGTGCAAACCACCGATATATTTCAGCAAAGTATCTTGACTTTGTAAATCTACCCCTAATAAGAGTGCTCTTCTCCTAAATTCTTGGGTATAGTCTTGTACATTCTGTCCCTTAAGTTGTCTAAAGTTTTGCCAATTCATTATAGCCTTTTGTAGATGAGCTAAAGGATAAAATTGCTTCTTGATTGCAGTAATAAATTCAGTCCATGATAAATTAATCTTACCATGTTTCTTTATTTCATCCTTGGTCTTGGCTTCCAACCATACCAATGCTGCTCCATCCATTCTTAGCGAGGCTAGTTGTATCTTGGTGTTGTCATCATGAAGGTTTTGAATCCTTAAATAAACTTCCAATTTTCTGATCCAATTATCAAGTTTTTCTGCATTGACTTCACCATTAAACATAGGCAATTCAAATTTGACATCAAGTTTTAAAAAAGGACTTTTACCAGTGGTTTTCGACTTATGAGACTGATTTACCGAAGTTGAGGAAGATAATGTAGAGGAAGAGGAAGAAGATGGATATGGTGGATCACCATTTCCTCCATGTCCTTTCTTTGACTGTTCATTAATCTTCTTGCCTCCTGTGGAACCCTCTCCTTCTTTCTGGTTTTTAGACCCTTCTCCAGCATTCCTATCATTTCTTTCTTGGTAGAGAATCCTTACCATTTCAGTCATATCTAATATAGCTTTCCAAAATATTCATTCTTCCTCCTTGGGATCCATCTCTTCAGGAGTTTCTCCTTCTCTTGAAGACATGCTTAAAGCTGCTTCTAAGGCTCTTTGAGGTGGATTTCTGACCCTTCTTGGCTGTGGATTCGTTTGTACACTAACCAAGCTTCCTTCACCTCTTTGGAGTTTTAGCCTAGTAAGCATGAAAACTTGCAAACAAGTAAATTAATCTTTGCACAAAACCAATGCTGAGTAAAAAGACTCTAGCTGCAAAAGCTCTAATCCTGAGCTCTGATACCATCTGATCTAAAAATGAAAATATTTGTATTGTTGTGCAAAGTATTCATTTCCATAAAAATTAAATGTGCAAATGGTTCTTTCATCATGATTGATAAACTTTCAATGTGAGGGAGTATTGTTTTGTTTTACTGTTTTAATATCTTAAATCAGTCTTACATAGCAGAATAAATTCATCATAAACACACAACACATGTTGAGGCAATTCACCCCTCCTGGGCTACATCTGTCAGGTCCAAGGCTCCTAGTGGGTATGTCCTTGATCTATTCATGCTAAAAATGGTGTTACAATGAGAAAAAGGCCAAAAAAACAGGCCAAACCAGCTGAGAAAATGAATTCAAAGTACAGACAGAAGCTTAAAATGAATCTGTTATCACCTAAACCAGTGAAGGTTGATCCAATACAGCTCCTCTTCCCTCAAGGCCCTGATGGCTCCTCAAGATCCTATGCCTTGAAAATGGCTGAACGACACCTCTGTTGGCTCTGCAACCTATTCCATTTTCTCCAGAAGGCTGAGAATACCCAAAAACCACCAAAATTTCATGAAAAATGGTTTCCTGTAGCAAAAGTTATCCCCAAAACTAACTCTGTCCTCTTTTCCCCAAAAAAATCCACCAAAATTGGAGTAGCGGGCGTTAGCATAGCTAAGAATAGTAAATCACGCCAAATAAGGCAGACTCCACCCAAAACACGCCAACCGTTAGCATTCAAATTAATTGTTTGATTCGTGGTCACTTGTCTCTGCCCAACCCGTCGCGGTTAATGGCTTGGAAACCACGTTTCAACCCGTGGCACATAATGGTTAACCCCATGCAATGTGAACGCAAATGGTTGCAATCCATGGCAGTTAACCCACGTGCAAATGAACGGTGCCAATCCGCAACCGTCCGGGGTTAAGGCCAAGGTTATGGCTCGTGGTCCTGTGCAAAAAGGGGGCTTGTCCTTAGGGGCTGGTCCCCTTTTTACCGCCCTTCCGAACATGTGTCAAATTATTAAGGAAAATGCGCCCTTTCCACCGTAAGTACCACCACTAGCCCGGACGGTTAGGACTCGGGACTGTCTTGCCATTGATCCGCGGTTGAATCCTGCCAATGAAAATGTTGTTGCGCACTCCAAATGGGTTTTAAAATTGATGCCACGTGGCGGCCTCCGCGCCCACCACATTTAAAAAAACAAAACATATGTATATATATATTTTTTGTTTTTTTTTTAATTTCATTATAAATATTTTTTTTTTGTTTTTTAATGAAATAAGGGATATTCTAACTTGAATATCTTTCACATGCAGAGTTGGTTTTGCGTGTCGTTCGTGGAAACATGATCGTATCAATGAGACCTATCCAGTCATTCTGACTTCAACCATTTCTGAGCAATTTCAATTTTGAGCATTTTCTTCACTTAGGACATGATCTCCTGATCAAAAATCGTGTTGTCATCAAGGTTTGACATTGTGTCCAGTCTGTGATGTTTCTTTTGTGTGACCCCCACCATATTTCTGGTGTAGATTTTAGGGCCTCATCCATTGCCAAAAATCGTTGTTGTGTTGATACACTTGTTTCAAAATATGAAAGGAAGGTTTCTAGGGGGTTCAGGCCATCAAATGTGGGTAACTTACTCACTATTATGCCGATCCAATGAACTTCTCTGGTTAATCTGGCACATCTTCTGGTAGAGATTTCATACATCTGGTTATGCTAGTTCTCCAACGCTTCTTTTGACTCTGATGAACACGTGCTGTCACTTCGCCAGCTCAGATTCCCATCAGATGTAGGATTGATATAACTCTGTTGTCTGGATGTTAGTTTGTAGATGTTTTCCAATTTGTATGCATGGTCCTCTTCTCTGATGGTCTCTGTGTAATGCTGGCCCTCATCTGGATATAAGGGTGCAATGACCCTAAGGCCATCTCTTTCAAAGGTCATATGTATTTTCTTCAAATCAACAACAATAGAGTTGTTGAAGGCCCAATCGATTCCAAGAAATGCAGGGTAAGGGAAACTATCATCAACAATTTCAATTACCTCAAAATATGCAAAGGTTCTAACTCCGTCGATGTCCACAGGGACATGCTCCAATCATCCAAATGGGCTGACATCTTGTTGATTAGCCATGTGAAGTCTAATAGGGGAATAGATCAGCTTGGGTTTTCCCATCAGTGCCCAAGTTTGCTTCGTCATGACATTGACCTCCGATCTTAAGTCGAGGACCACATAGTCTATATCATATTCTCCTATCTGAGCATTCAGATGTAATTCTTTATTTGTTCTTCTCTTCTTTCCAATTTGGTGTACTGCCTTATTCAGTAAGGGGTCTATCTTCCCTAGCTTATACTGCCTGATTAAGTTCTATAGTTCTTGCACAACGTTCCCATCCTGAATTAACTTAAGACAAGTGTACAAAAATTGGATGAGTTTACTTACCTCTTTTCCTTCTTTATGCGCAGTCGATTGGTCAAATGCCTAAGGCATTCCATACTCTTTTATTTATGGTCATGTTTTTGATGAGGACCCTTAGTCTCTCTTGAACTCCTGTCTCGCTTCCTTGAAGATTTGTCTTTCTTTCTTTGCATCAAAATACTGAGTCTTCTTCGCATCTTTCCTGATACCTGAATCTTCTGTGATCTTTCTTTGGATTGTTCTATCCTCTCTTGTAGCAATGCCTCCTAGAGTAATAATAGTGACTCTAGGGTATGTTCTACGAGGCTTAGCATATATCAGTTGTACTTGAGGGTTTTGTTGTGGTCCTCGTCTTTCCTGAAGCTTGGCTAGAAACACAAGGCAGTCTTCAATAACATGCTTGAAGGAGTTGCAATAACTATAGGTGGTGCAAGGATTCTGACAGTCCCTCGCTAGATGTCCTGGCTATGCGTAGTTGTAAAATATTATTTGTCCTCGGCCTCGATCCATACCTCCTCCTCCTCCTCATCCTTTGTATCCACTATGAGGATTGAAAGTTCCTCTTCCTGGGGAATTGTACTGTGCATTGTTTCCTTCTTGGTGCACTTCGCCTTGGATCTTGTATATGTCTCTTGATATTTCAAGCATCAGGTCAAAGGCCCTATAATCTCTGTCATCATGCTCTATGGACTTACAGAATGTGCAATACAAGTTTGTGGGTGTTTGAACATACTTTTGCATATAGTAGCACTCATCAGGGCGATGCCGGTTTCTGCATACTTCACACCAGGGCAGGTTAACTTTCTTCAAGGGGCTCGGTGCTCCTGAGGCTAAATATTCATGAAAAAAGGGACAATGTTCCTTATCATGACCTTCAGATCTGCATCTTACACACCATATATCTTCTCTTTTGTCCTTCCCCTTGTCCTTCTTCATATCCTCGACCTGCAAAGACAAACTAGTCAGTTGGCTCAGGATCTGGCTCATGCCTGAGCTAGATTCTCCCATAGGTACCGATTCAAGCTTCATGGCGATCTCCAAAGCTTCTGCCTATGATGCAATCTTTTGCTACATCAAGGGAGCTCTAATATGCGATAGAAGGGCAGCAATGAACCATTCCTTGTTCTGTTCATTTGGGATCTTAAAAGTCAATCTTCTAGTTAAGGTTTTGAATCTTTGATCAAACTCCCAAATAGGTTCGACGACCTTTTGCTTGATCTCCTTCAATTCTATGATACATTGTGACTCTGAATTAGGTTTCTTAAACTCTGAAACCAGCGCGTTCTTGATCTCATTCAATGGATTAGGCTACTCAAGTCCTTGGACAAGCTTCATGTACCAACTTAACGCATGATCCCTCAGTGTGGTGCTAAACTGGTTTCTTTTAACAACTTTGTCAATAATGTTTTTAATGTTCCATATAGCCTCACATAGGAACCATTGTTGATTAGGATATTCAGATCCATCTCCTCTAAATATAGGGAGCCTCATCTAATCTTCCATGGAGCTGCCTAGGTTTCCTGTCTGAGTAGACACTGAACTGCTTGTAATGGTACTCCGCGGACTCTAGTGATTCTGACTATTCTGATGGTTTAATGTTTATAAAAAAATAGGGGGGTCTTTATTACTTCAATAGTTTTCGCAGTTCCTGAGGTTTCTGGCTCGCTTTGGCGAAGTTCTTCAACTTCCCCTTCTTCTGTTTCGGTGGGTTCTGAATGTTCTTCGTCTGTCAGATCTACCTCTTCCCCACTATAGAAACCCTCTTCTTCGTAGTTTTTCTTAAACAGGTTCTCAAGGTGAACCCCTCTGAATACTCTTCCACTGCATGTATGTCCATATTATGTGTCGTTGTCGCTGTCCAAGTTTTTGAACATTATCCTTTTCAAGTCCAACCAATCTACCTTATCTTCAAGATGTGGTTTTCATGAAAGAGCATCTTGATTCTTAACTTCATAAAATGCAAAAAAATTCCTCTAGGTCCTTTGAAAAAGTATATCTCTACTTGGATATAAGATTATACTATGTCAACAACAAATTCAGTGATATACCCTCCAATGGTATTATCAAACCAATGATCTACGGCTCTAGATACAACATTATCAACTCTCTTAACCCTCTGAATTGGCGCTGATTTCCAAGCCACATGAGGTCTAGATCTAATCTCAAACTGTGTATCAACTAATATAGCCAACCACTCGTGTAGCTCTTGATGGATTTCTCCAAAGAAAATCTCGTGAATGTCGGTGAAAATGTATCTTTGTAGCCAATCTTCAATACTCAGTTTAGGGTTCTTGTTCTGGGCTTTAGTGAAGTCCCTCTCTTGATCTTCTATCCACTTTTGAATCTCTGTCTTTGATGGGAACCACCTTCACATTCCCTCACGAATAGTCCTATCCTGACAATGGAACCATTTGATGGCACAGGGGCAGACCCAAGGTTCACTCCAAGAGCGCACCAACAAGCCCTAGCTACTGGCCCTTTCAACAACACCTATGAATCAAATGCAGTCTCACCCGAAGCAACTATGAGGGGGTTGCAGGACAGAGATGTCTACAACCAAAGTAATTTCAAGTGGATCAAGTACAACAACATCTCCATATGCATCAACACTTATCAAGATAGATATATCCTGCACAGTTATAGATCTGATCTAACATAATAATGCAATTAACCATATAACAACAACAGAGATCAAAGCATCAATCACACACACAAAACAAGGTATACGTGGTTCACCCTCTCTCTAGGGATACGTCCATAGAACTATGCTTATAATATATTAATATAAAGCCTACAATTCTGATCTGCGCTCTTAGCCAACAAATGTTCTCGCTTCTTCTCTCTTCCTCTACCGTCCTATGCACCCAGCTACAGGATTTGATCCTCTCACCTAGCTGAAGATATTACAATACCAGGAAGCTCTCACTCTCAACACTCCCTGTCTTAGGGACATGTATAATGACACTTATGGATTCTTAGAAAAAGGAGAAGATGTACTCAGTTGAGGGGATGTGTATCAAATTTTCAAAAACCAAAGATTTTTTATGGATGTTGAGGACCATGATGAACTAAATATTTTCAAAAACATTAGAAAGTATGGGATATTCAGAGTAGCATCCCACGCTGCTATATTCCCTTGCACCATTGTCATTTCCTCGATACATAAGCATGTGGATGTGGGGAATAGGTTTGTTTGCAATGCTAGGCGAAAACCCATATAATCATTCCAACCCATAGAACTAGTCAAATGATGTCATATGGAGAAAGGGATCAAGAAGCTAGACAAAGAAATTCTTGACGTGTTTAAACATTTATCCAAAGATCTATGTTGTATCTGGCACAAGCCAAATAAGCAATTCAAACTCAGACCCACTAGTGGGTACCCGCTAACCTCTCTCAGAAGACCCTATCAATACATGGTGGCCATGTTATGCAGGCTTTACGGGGAATAATATGCCTCCAAGTTTCCCCTCTCATACAAACCATTAATATACTATTGTGTGGAAAAATGATTCTCATACAATTGGGACGATATCATATCAGCAAGCCTAAAGGAAGCCATCACAACATTCATAGAAGCCTTTCCCGGGACCTTCCCAAGCTTCCATATGTCATCATACCTTATCAACATCATATGCATAGCTCACCAATAACCAAATATGGGTTGGGCATGGAAGCGAAAAAACACAATTGTTCACATATACTGCAAAGTTCTCTGGGAGAAGATGTATAGGAAAACATACCATAAAATCTACAAGCACTTCATGGCTCCGTTATATGAGTTCATCTTTTTTTCTCCATCCCCATGCATGATAGACAAAGAAATATTTTTCATCAAGAGGATAGGGGACTAGTATTTGATGGAACACGGTACTTATATCAGGGTGTAAGTTTCCATGAAAGGCCCTCATTTACTACCTCGATTTGTGTCGACCAAAATAATGCTTCAGGAGGTGGCATATCAGACGATAATCAGAGTCTGAGGAATACTCTACAGAGATAAGAAGGGGATATGGCCACCACTACCACTATAAATTGGTGCTTATTCATTTTCAACCACTAAGCAATCCCAGGAGGAAGTAGATAATTTTCTTTTGTATCATTTTGGGTAGGAGAGGTTTAGGAGACACAACCCCAAAAAGGTCGTAAAATGACATTTCAACAAGATAGTCCTACCTTGGGAGTACACATTAGAGGTATGGGAAGAAGAAGAGATACATTGCAATTCAAAAACTTAAGATGATGTCACCTTCAAGAGATGAGGTAGACCCTTAGGAAGGATCAAATATGAGTAAAAGGCATGGGAAAAGGACAGAGAGAGAGTTGAAGAAGAGGGAACAAAAAAAACATATGTTGCTACCACATTTGCTGTAAGTTAGCTAGAGAGGTAGTGGGGGGCCCCAGAGGGCCCATAGTGATAATAGTGGAGGTCATTCAATGTAAGGTGGACTAGGTCCACTATATTATTAAATAAGGCCCACTATGGTAGTT
>ML790769.1:69040-82105 GCA_009831015.1 Picea engelmannii | reverse complement strand
AGAGAGGTAGTGGGGGGCCCCAGAGGGCCCATAGTGATAATAGTGGAGGTCATTCAATGTAAGGTGGACTAGGTCCACTATATTATTAAATAAGGTCCACTATGGTTGTTAGATATAATAAATGTAAGAGGACTTCTTAGAAGGTTCTACTTCTAGAAGATTCCTCCTATATAATGTTCTTAGGTGATGGTAGCACTATATAAAGGGGTTCAAGCAATGTAATGAGACATGAAGATAAATATTGTATTTGGAGCGGTAGCTCAATAGGAGGATGCCCCCTCGAAGAGGCAAGTGAACAAGAGGATCCCTTCCATAATAGGATCCATTGTATGGTGTTGCCCTACCTCAAGGGTTTGGTAATAACAAAGTGTGGTTTCTTCTATATTGTTCTTCTATATCTATTGTGGTGTTTTTGTATTTAGTATTGGGTTCTTAACATTTGCATAGTTGGGATTTGCAGAAGAAGAAGAGACAATAATGGATAGAAAGAGAAGGCTCACAAGAAAGATAATGACACCACCGAGAAAAAGAAGAAGATTGTTGAAGAAGATAAATCCAAATCCAAAGCCGATGTAGTAGAAGAATCCAAAGCAGAGGTGGAAACAAAAGAAGTTGAACAAAATGAGACCATTGAAAAGGAAACAACAGAGAAAAAAAATTCAAAAGTAGTAGGAGCAACAAAGGAATCAAAAAGGGAGGCCAAGGAATTTGCTGACAAAGAAACAAAATAAGAAAAGAGGAAAAAGGATGAAGAAGCTAGAAATAGTGAGACAATACCTATGGATACCAACCTGCCAGAGATATTCATGGTTGGAACTAGTGGTCATTCTCAAGGTTGTGATCTAGATCTAGGATTCCACCCCCCATTCAAAGCAACAAAAGTCCTGAATTTGAATAAATTAACCTACGATAAGGGTTCGGGAAAAATTGCGAGAAAGTTCCTATTATGGGAGGAAACCCAATCTCAGTTTTTACACAGACCCTTGTAACCAAAGATGTCAAAGAGGTTCTCATCACCATAGTTGTTGCTAGCTCTACTTTCATGACTAGTGCCAAAGAAGACAACGTTCACAACTTGTGCCAACAAAATCTAGAAAAGGAAGCAAGAATCAGGGAGCTTGAGGAAAAGCTTCAATGGGTAAAGGTCAATGAAGGAAGTCTACAAAGCTTCAAGGCTAGCATAGAAAAGGTGAAAAATGAGATAGAGGAAGCCATAATCGATATGTATGCTCACTTGCACATATTCCAATATATGGTCACCACCATCACAGATCAACACAACAGGGTGCAAACTAAACCCACATAGTTCTACACTATCCAGGAAGTTATGAATATTATTGATACATGGATTGTAGAAAACCCAGATGCACCATTCGATCTCTATTGTCTTGTTGTGACACACACAACAACCCAATAAAGCTCTCTAGTTTTAGTGTGTACCCATACTACAAAAATTTTGCAAGGTACTAATCCTTTTACCCTAATGGTTATTCAATTCTGAGATTGATGCTTGTATTAAGATGCCAAAATGAATTTGACGCATAATATACCTTGCTACTTGAATCCATCATAATAGAACCTTTCTGCAATTCCCCCCCAACTGATTTAAAACATGTTTAAAGTTGAAACCACCTATAGTTACTTATCCCCTCACCTCTTACTCTTTTGATCTCAAATTATATCATCGATACTTATTCCCCGAAATCTTAATGTTCTCAAATGTGAAAGTTTCAACGACGACACTTTAACAACATTGTCATCGGTGAATTGCTTTAGAGGCTAGTTCATCGCGAGTTTGCTTTTATTTGGACGATTATATCGATGACGTAGCTAATTATGCTACTATCAAAAGGGGATTAGTATTTAATCTAGCACGAAGGCGATCCAAGCCCCACTTCTCCCCAATACCTTAATGCATTATAAGACTGTTTCAGTTGCATGGCCTCTCAGTCCTATCCATATGACCTCAATCACAGATTGTCAGTGCCATACTTCCGACTTGTTACAATTCCTCAAATATAAAAGTCCCGATGATGACGCATTTGAAACATCGTTGTCGATGAATCATCGTAGAAATAAATCCTTCATGCGTTGTTTGTAAAATTTGATGATGATATTCATATTTTAGAGACCCACGTCACTACACAAGTGGCCGAATATGATTGGTTTTCAAATTTACTCAGGTTATAGTATGCACTTTGTTCCAACTGGGCCCCATCCTTACCGTTGTCCCACATTATGACACTTACATAACTTTCACAGGAATTTATGTTCATATGTGGCATCTCCCTTTGGCTTACGGGTTTCGATTAAATCTTTCATCCTTGGAGGACATCATAGGTCTACCTCTCTTCCCCTTGTGGAATTTTTTGATGATGATGATATCGCTCGAAAAAAATCATTGAAAATATAACCTTTGAACCATTCAATATCCCAGATCAATCCGTCTCCCAATGACTACATCTCAACCATCAAAATTTACCTCTTTCTCTGACATTACACGTAAGCTTTTAATTTGATGACATAAAATGAGAGGGAAAGGTTTTTCCTAAGTGGTCCAATTGTAAATCTTGTAATCTCGTTGAAACCCTTCAACATTTTCTCTGAAAATATTCACTAGAAATTATGTTATCATCGAAAAATTACCTTGCCACCCTTACTAACTAAGACTTGTGTTACATTTCCCTGCACGGCGATATAAATGATCCCCCCTGCTTATTAACTCCACCTATTGATGATATGACAACAGTCATAACAACTGATCTGTATGCAAGAAATATGTATGGCGCATCATACAACCTTGACCAAGTTGGAGTTGTAATGTGTTTGCATTAATTGCAGAGGGTTTGGGTAATTTGGAAAAAATTATAACCTTGTTTAGAAGTAATCAACCTTACTTGACTGCAATACGAAGAGAAAAATACCAACGATTGATATGGATCTTAGGGGATGAGATATGGATGGCTTGAATGCTGAGAGAGGCTTAGATGTGCCAATATTGCATGAAAAAAAGCATGGACAAAAACATGTAAATGAAGTACTCGGGAGGTGAGTGTCAAAGAGGAGCCTCACCTCTAAAACTAATTACTAGTAAGTCACTCAAAGATAATTAATCTCACAATGAACAATAGAAAATATAAGAGAATCCACAATGAGTAACTTGATATTATGAGAAGGCTTACTAGGCATTTATATAACATTACAAAATGGTCCATTGGACAAAGTAAAAAATATCTCATTAAATGAGTCTCTATTATTAGTATAATAGATCTAGTTACACAACTAACTAAGTAGTGGAAAATAAAACCCAATACAATAATGGAAAGAGCTCATTAAATGAGTCTCTATTATTATAACAATAGATCTAACTACCTTAGCTAACTAAGTAGTGGAAAATAAAACCCAATACAATAATGGAGAGGTGGAACTCTCTTTGACCCATATGAACAACCTGTTAGCTCAATTAATTAATGAGGAGGTGGGCATCTCCTTGATCCACGTGGAAAATCTATTATCTTTATAGATTTATGAGTTTTTCATTCGAATTTAGACCATATACCCCCTAAAATTCAGATCATACCTCCCCCCCCTTAGAAAATGATGGTCCCCATCATTTCACCCATGCTAAAAAGAGAAACCCCATTATCGTACCATTATGATTACAATGTGAAATACCCAATGAAGAGAAGGGTTTTGTGTGGTTGACCCATAACCATGGGTTTGTGGTTGACCCATAAACATGGGTTTGTGGTTGACCCATAACCTAGTTGACAATCACATTGTACATGGGGAAAAATAAATAAATTTTAATAAAATCCTAAAATTAAAAAAATAATATGGAAAAATCGTGACTTTGAGGGTTGTGAACATCCTTCTGCAAATATATTCATAACTTCTGCTACAAGTGATGAAATCCAATTCCATTGAAGACCCATTTGAGCTACTGAATATATATTTCCATCAGTATATGGAACTTGTTATGAGGTGGCCCATGGAGTGAGAAAAACCAGGCCAAATTTGGAGGGTGCGCGACCATGCTGGTTATAGACATGTGCTGCTTCAAACAAAGCAAACAAACATATCTCATAAACAAGACAATGAAATGAAGTTCCACGAAATACCAATTTGAGATCTTGAAGATATATTTCCATAAATATATGGAACTCCTTATTTATTTTTCTAAGAAGGGGGGAAAAGACCTTTGAATATGGTGGTACACACGACCTCCTTGGGTCAATACATGATGATATTCAATCGATGATATCTCTCAAACCAGGAAGCCAAATGAGATTATGAGAAATATCCATTTGAGATATTGAAGATATATTTACATCCATATGTGTAAATCATTCTATAGTTTCCTAAGAAGAGATAAACGTACTGTTGAATATGGTGGTATGCGCAACCTCCTTGGGTCAAATACATGTTGAGATTCAATCGATGATATCTCTCAAACCAAGAAGCCAAATGGGATTCTGTGAAATACCCATTTGATATATTGAAGAGATATTTCTAATGAGATGTGGTAGAGCCTCTGAAATTATATTTAGAGGTTGCAACATCTCTTTGATGTTGGATGAGTGTAGAGGGCCACAATGGATGCCAAGGGTTTGTAGAGTAGCATGGGTTGCTGTATAGGTTTTGGAACCTCCGTGGGAAACATGGACACCCTTCAAATTTGTTGAAAATATTGCATACCAATTGATGTAGTGGATCCATGTATGTATGTAGTGAATCCATGTATGGTTTGCCTTGTAATGGAGAACAAATATCTGAGGGAAAAAAAATCCCTGAAGTGCATGTGGACCGATTGTGATGGTTATAGTGTATGCCCTGAAAAATGGATTACGACAGTACCAAAAGGAGGTTGGTGATTGCTGCAAATGTTTGAACATGTAGCATGCTTCAAACCCTTGTCCCAATGGAGAGCGTACCTTCTATGATACCATCAATATGAATCTCAGGGGCTAAGATTTGGATGGATTGAATGCCGAGAGAGGAGGAGGTTAGACGTGCCAATATTGTATGAAAAACAAGCATGGACAAAAAAATGTAAATGAAGTAATCGAGAGGTGAGGCTCAAAGAGTAGCCTCACCTCTAAAATTAATTACTAGTAAATCACTCAGAGATAATTAATCTCACAATGAACAATAGAAAATATAAGAGAAGCCAAAATGAGTAACTTGATATTATGAGAAGGCTTGCTAGGCCTTTATATAGCATTACAAAATGGTCCATTGGACAAAGTAAAAAAGAGTTCATTAAATGAGTCTCCATTATTAGTATAATATATCTAATTACCCAACTAACTAAGTGGCGGAAAATAAAACCCGATACAATAATGGAAAGAGCTCATTAAATGAGTCTCTATTATTATAATAATAGATCTAACTACCCAACTAACTAAGTAGTGGAAAATAAAACCCAATACAATAATGGAGAGGTGGAACTCTCTTTGACCCATATGAGCAACCTGTTAGCTCAATTAATTAATGAGGAGGTGGGTTTCTCCTTGATCCACATGGACAATCTATTAGCTTTATAGATTTATGACTTTTTCATTCAAATTTAGACCATATACCCCCTAAAATTCAAATCAACAATGTTATTGCAAAAGCCAAGTAATTTTTTCTTTGGACTATAGTCTAAGGAGTAACAAGTAAGTATTTTGCATATTTTTATTATGTATCACTACTCTCTGTAATAGTTTGATACATAATTAATTCCAGTTGATGTTATGAATTGAACAGGAAATAAAATGTCTCGAAATGCAAACCAAGAAGGGAAAAGCTCAAATTTATGTTGTTCCCTCTCTTGTTCATGGAATAGACTCTCTTAATATTTATGACATGAATAGCAATGATGGAAAAGAGTATCATCCTAGCTACTATGAAATTCATGACATGTTCCAAAATGAGGATTTCTCGTCAGACGATGAAGACATCAATGAATACCGAAATATACACAAAAGCGACATTCACACTTTGATTGCTTGCCCAAAAATTTTCCCCGACAATGATGCTGCAAAATGGTGTTTTTCACATCTGCAAAAGGATAAAAGGTTGATATTAAATGATACAAGTGTTCTAGTTTCATCTCTCAAGACATAAGACATCAAGGTTCTATACAAAACCCTGAAACCCACTGTTGCACTGGATGAATCGTTCCTTGACAAATTTGGGGTCAATCACATTGACATTGGAACTCTCATGAAGGATTTTTTCATTGATGAAGAATTGACATTGAAGAAAGGAAAGAGATATGTCCCAAAAAATTATCTGAAAGACCCATACATGATATTGAATACAATGATTTGCAGACTCTATGGCGAGGTGACAAGCACCCACTTCAGGATGAAATGGCTTTCGATGGCCTACACAGTGGCCATGGCCGGAAATGAATTGAATTGGGATAGTATCTTATTATTCAACATTGAAAATCAAGTTCAAGATTCTAAAGATATGAAAAGTATTGTTTTTTATATGTCAACCTACCTTATAGATGCAATTTGCGTAGCTAACATATTTCCTGCATTTAATTGGGCTTGGATCCAAACGCACATCCAATTCCATGTTTTTTGTTCTTAGATGTGGGAATTTAATTGTAAAGAAAATTTATTCGACCTGTGTGATTACTTCCTCGCTCCCCTACACAAGTCATTCTTTGGTGTTCACCCACACAGAATATCCCCAAGGGATATCAAATCCCTAAGGGAAATAGGGGACTAGTATATGAAAAAATACAATAAATTCGTAAGGATATTTGGGGCCACAGAACAACCACATTTGTTACCCAAACACGTCCCCAATAATTTTTTGTAAAGAAAGATGACATACCATATAGTAGAAAAGGAGGCCAATTCTTACTTATCAAAGAAAAACAAAAGATACTGGCCCAATTTTTGTCTCCACATAGGCCAATTTTCCTTGTTGAATAAAAAACAGGCTGAAAAGGAGGTGAAAGCCTTTAAAGAATTGTGTCTATGTGTTACCAACCAGAAATTGCAGGATCCTCAAAATCTAGTGTGTGATCATATGAGGAATGCCAATTTAGCACCACAGGTGTTGCATGAACCCAATTTCACAGAATATATCTTCAAGGGAGCCTTGTATTTTGAAGAGGTGATAGATAGACTTACTATTGAAACAACCTGAGAAAATATTTTGAGAGACGAAGAAGAAGAAAAGATCTTGAGGATAGAATAGTTCAAAGCCTTACTCTATAAGGACAAAGAAAGGATGGAGGCTCAGGAACATGAAAATAAACTCAAGGAAGAAGAAATGGAAATAAAATATGAGAAAGTCAAAAAGTGATATTAACAGAGAAATAAGGCCGAGGCCGAGGAAAAAAAAATGAGTTAGAGAAGAACAAAGGTGAAAATACATCCTCTAAATGAAATGATGGGGAAAATTCATCTAATGTAGAGCTTAAGAAGAAATAAGTGGAAGATGCAAGACAACTAGAGGAAGAAAGAAAAAATAAAGAAGAAGAAGAGAAAAGAAACGTTGCCAAATGCCAGGAGAAGGGACTAGAGAGAGATAGCACAATTGTCATAATAAATCCTGACACAAGCATATTCAATGTTCCATTGGAAGAATGTATTCCCTTAGAAGCCATCCCAGGAATTATTTCAGTCACATCTGTAGGGCTTGGAATTAAAAGTGCAATTGTTGTTGTAGGTTACTATTACTACAACCACAAAACTAAGGCCATTGAAAAGAGGATAACCAAAAGCAAGAGAGAAGGAACTATTATAATGCATGGAACAAGTGAAAGAGTTATCAAATGGAAAGAAGGAACAGATCCCAAAGATAATGCAATATAAGTAGCCTCAACACTCAATTCCTTTGTTGGTGCAAATGTTATGTCAATATATGAATTTGTAGAAGCTCTGGATATAAAAAAAGAGAGAATAGTTGAATTGGAAGTTTCCATTGGTACAATCAAGGAGAATGTGGCTAGTGAATTTGGGAAAGAAACCACAACATCAGAACATACACACAAACAAGAACTAGAGAAGCAACTGCATCTTAAATAAAGGGACTTAATGGTAGAATTTGAGAAGAATATGGATCTAAACCAAAGGATGCTCCAGGAAGAAACATAAAATATTAAAGCCACACGTGATCAAGAGATTGCTAGGCTCAAAGGTGAGCAGTTAGATATTGATGCATATAATAAAAAGATTGAAGAAAAAGTTCAAAAATTGCAACAAGAAAATTGTCTCCTAGAAAAGGAAGTGGAGAAAAACAAAAAGGAAAGTGTTGTCCTAGAAATAATAAAGGAAAAGGCCACAAGAACCAGTGAAGAACTCAGAGACTTACAAAATAAATTATTTTGCATGTTGGATAAAAAACATAAGAATAAGTATGATTAGCTCAAGATCGACTCACATATGGAAACCATACAAGATAAGTACAATAAATCCCAAGACACATATAACAGAGTCACAAAATGAGAATATGTCCTCCAAATTCCATATAAGACTTTGCCAATGTATACTGAGAAACATCGGATCAAGGATCTCAGGCTATTCAACACAAGAATGTCAATTATGAAGGATATCAAAGGCACCCAGGAAGAGGTCAGTGAAACTTGCAGAAGATTATGAGGAGAATCAAATAGATTGATTGAACAGTTCATAATGGATCCTCTATAAGACTTCAATAAATCATATCCAACCCAAACCTTGGTGGAGGGCATATAAAACAAGAGGAATATGAGTATGATAACTATTGAAGAGATGGATGAATTTGATACAGAAATACTGGAAACCAAGCTTATACATCCAATTAAACTAATTGCATCAACTGAAGTTTTCATACAACAGAAGGAGAAGGTTTTAAAAGCAAAAGTCATAAGTCCCATTTGTGATAGGGAACTAGATCTTGAAAAGATTCAGTTAAACATAATAGAGTTCATACTTGAGGACTTCTGGTTATGGAAAATATTCATTGAAAAAATGAAACTGTTGAAACCCACTTGATCATTGTAACTGAACACTGCATAGTAATCATTTTTTTGCTCATTGTAATGTCCCTATCGAGAATGAGAACCGAAGCGTCATAACTATTCATTGATCATTTGACAGTTACAGAATTCGAGCTACAACTCTTCATGTTCTATAAAAGAGATGAATGTAAAGAAGCAAGGAATTTTGCGCTTTATATTGCAGGTTGTAATATTACTCCTATTGAATGAAGAACAAGAGGCATTTTTTGGAAATGTGATTATGGTGAATGTATTATAGAATATTCTTGATGCATTTGTTCTAATTTGAGTAGCTCATGTTCAGTTGTATGAATTTTTTCAGAAATGTTCCTCTATGCTTAGATTGTCATAGTTTCCTTTATTGAATGAAGTTATAGTATAGTTGTAAAAATTAACAACTAATTGATATTGTTTTCTTAATAATACTATTGTGCTCATATTCCTTTTGAATTCATGAACTATTTCTAACTCAAAAGGCCATTTTTCTTAACTGTATTCAACCTTCCTTAATTAGCTCCTAATCAAGATAGGATTAGTCTAGTTTAGGATTGCATCTTAGAATAGCTACATGTAGCATCATTTTAGTTTAATTTTAGATTTGAATTCATTTGAGAACCTTTGGTTCTCATATTCATATTTAGATAGTAGATTTGTTTTTGCAACTAGGCCAATATACTGGTCGAAAACATGATAGCAAACGAGAGTGATTCTAATCAGTACTTGACATCGGGTGTTCTCCCTTACTTGATTGAATGATCCTTTTGGACCTGTCAATGCGTCCCTCGACCAGGGAAAGAGAAACATACATCTATGCATTAGACCATTGCCAGCAAGCGAGACAAAGGGAAGACAGAGAAACGACTAGCTCAATGGCGATATGTTCACGCACACACAAGGCAATGAAATAGTTGATCAAATATGTCGACTTTCCCAGCTAGAAAAACTTGGGAAGAACCTTATAATGGAGGGACTGACTGACAATATATAGGACAACATAAGTCATAGATGGGAGGCCATCGAGTTAGCCACCAAAGTAACAAAAAACTTGATAGAACAACACCTCATTCAACTGACAAATTCCATACTACGGTTCATGCATTCATGGCTACATTATCAAAGGATATGTAGAACCTCGAATACAACGTAGCCATGCATACAAATTCTTTAAAAGAACTTGCATACCATAGAATCATATCTCTATTTGATTAGCTAGAACTATAGAGTATAACTCCGAGACAAGATTCCATAAAAAGAAAAAACAAGAAATTGAAAATTGTTGTTACCTATAATCTATTTCATCTTTTTAAACTACTCTCAATTTTGTCTTTACCTTGTAAAAATGTCACCAAGTAGAGGGGAGATGAAAAATTATGTAACAGTTTCTTTAGGGGGGATAGAAAGAGTCATAAAAGAGTTAGAAAAAATAGTATAAATAAAGGAAGAGACCCACTTTGAAAGGGATCTTCAAGATTTGTATACACTCTAGAACTTCTTTTGGAGAAAATACTTGGTTAATGAATATTGAGAAGCCCCTCAATTCCAATTTTATGAAAGGGCGAACAACTTGCATGCTTTTTTTTTATTATTATTGGGATTATTGATTGTGTATTGTCATTGATGGAAACATGAATCAAACATGGACAGTAATCAAACATGGACAATCATATGCTTATGAGGTTCATGACAAGGAAGGAACAAATGAGACCCTCAGATTACCAGATCATGAATAATATCTCTCAGGTGGATCAATGCAGAAAAGATCAGGAGAGAAGGCACGTTTGAGTGAAGCAGAAGCAAAGTTATGCAATTGAGGAAATTCGTGCAAAGGATTGTGGAGTAATCACGACCAATGTAGATCATAGATTGTTGGATCAAAATTAGAGCACGATTGGATGATAAAGAACAAAGAAAAATGTTGATCTTTGGATCAAAATAATAGCACGATTGGATGGTAAAGAACGAAGAACAATGTAGATTGTTGGATCAAAATAAGAGCATGATCGAATGGTAAAGAACAAGGAACAATGTTGATCATTGCATAAAAATAAGAGCACAATCAGACAATAAAGAAAAACAAAGTTCTGCAATTGAGGAAATCTGTGCAAAGGATTGTGGAGTAATCATAAGTACCAATGTAGATAGTATATCATTGGATCAAAATAAGAGCATGATTAGATGGTAAAGAAGGAAGAACAATGTTGATCATTGGGTCAAAATAAGAGCATGATCGGATGGTAAAGAATGAAGAACAATGTAGATCATTGGATCAAAACAAGAGCACGATCGGATGGTAAAGAATGAAGAACAATGTTGATCATTGAATCAAAATAAGAGCACAATTAGACAGTAAAGAATGAAGAAACAATATTGATCATTGGATCAAAATGAAATCATGATCAGATGGCTCAGATCTCTTTCCGCAAGCTCACTGAGCAACCAATTTGGATAAGTATCATATTTTATTGATATCACTTAAAAATTCTAAGTATGGTTTATTATGGAGGTAACAGAAGCTGGGTATGCATTCTAATGACATCCGAGAGGAGATATGAGTTCGTGAGTCCGACATTCCACGAGCCTGAGAAAAATCACTTAAGAATTTTTCTAAATATAGGTTCATCTTTGAAGTTGCTTAAGTTGGGCATGCATTTTGATGACACCTGCGAAGACATATGAGTCCACAAGTCCAAGAGTCTACGAACCCGTCACATAAAATAATTCTAAGTAAAATTCCAAGTATGGTTCATTATGGAGGTAACAAAATTTGGATGTGCATTTTGGTGACACCCGAGAAGACATGTGAGTTTGCAAGTCTGAAAATCTGCGAACCATAGAAAAATCACTTAAAATTTCTCTAAGTATAGGTTCATCTTGGAGGTTGTGGAAGTTGGGTGTGCATTTTTATGACACTCGAGAAGACATGTGAGTCCGTGAACCCGTCACATGAAATAATTCTAAATAAAAGTCCATGTTTAAAATGAATAAGAACCATCCACTCAACCGTTGATTATATTCGAACCGTCGATCTGTCTAAATCACCTCGATGAAATAAGGACTATCCATCTCAACACCTGATTAATTCTGCACCATTGATTTATTCGTATGATTAAGTCACGATATTTGGTCCCTGCCAGATTTGAAGTAAAAATGGACCGTCCATCTCACCGGGTGATTAAGTCAAATCCATTGGATCAATATCTTCTCAGGAGTATTGTAGGCCATTGGATCAACTCATGGGTGCAATTTCAACAGTTCGTCAGTAAAAGGTAAAGTGGGTTGAAGGAATCACATAGGTGCCCAAAATAGTTAGGCATGAATAATAGATATATGCACATCAAAATCAATGGTAAATATTTAATCTTGATCTCAATTAGATTGTAGTTTAGTCTCTATGAAACTAGAGCTCATTGCAACGAACAAATTTACCATTTTAGTCAATTTGATGAAAGGTTGTCGGATCGATCATTCCATAATAAATATTAACATGAGAAAGAACAAAACATAATTAATCTACAAGGAATTTGAAGTCAATTAGGTTAATTTTTTTATTACAGTCTATTGTAAATGAAGAGGCACATTGTTTCATTGAAAATACACAATGGTTCAATGATGCACACCATTTGGAAGGATATATAAACTCATAAGAATCAATAATGAAAGTGTGACTCATGAGATATCTGAGTATACCTGAAGTAGAGTCACCAGAATATATGAGAGTAAAAAAAAAATTTATGCAGTGAGGGTGGAAGGGAGGAGCTAGGAAGGACTATAGTCCTCTTCAAATAGAATCCTAAAACAACTAGGGGGTTGGTGCCTCCTTTCAAGTTGGTGCTTGAAAAATTCAGGGGGTTGGGGCCTCCTTTCAAGTTGGTGCTTGAAAAATTCAGGGGGTTGGGGCCTCCTTTCAAGTTGGTGCTTGAAGAAGCAGGGAGTTATGAATTCCTTGAGTAGGTGCTTAGAAAAGGAAGGGGATTTGTGTCTCCTAGAGTTGGTGCTCTAAAAAGGATTGGTGTCCTTTAAAATCACATCTTTTTTTTATACAAACATTGTAATTCATTTTTGTGGTTTAAAAA
>ML790769.1:14496-32338 GCA_009831015.1 Picea engelmannii | reverse complement strand
AACCTTCCTTAACTTTAAAAACAAGAGACTAGAATTTTCATCAAACTTTTCTTTAGTCTCACATGCCTAGTTTTGGATTAGTCAACAACCCTAACTTGAAGTAATCATAACTTTGAACCTGTAATGTATAAAGATTTGAAACTGATACACAATGCTTTTCAAATTTTTTTATGCAATTTATCCAAGTGGAACTACTTTGAACCTCTCAGAAAAGGAGTTATAGCAAAAATGGCATACCTTGTTGAATTATGGCTTATTCTAGAGAGCGACCTTGTAGAGCGTGCCCCGCAAAAAATATTTGATGCAATGATCTAAAACTATTACAAAAAATACTACAAACTTTACCCTAACCAAAAAATTTTGTCTCACTGAATTTGGATCTTTTATGAATAAGTTATGGCATTTTTACCCGAAACATCTGATTTTGACTAGTTTCAGGACTGGCCACAAACCCTATTTTCCACGGACTGTAACTCCCAAAATACAACGAATCACAAGATGAATTTTTAACCACAGATACTTGGATATGTTTTCTCACTTTCATAGCAATTTTTGGATCTGAATCATTATATACAAAAATTTATAGCGAAAATGGTGAGATGACCTGTAAATAACATACCTTAGAAAGCACCATCAAAAGAATTTATCCTTCCTTGCATTTCGGCCTTCTTTTCTTCACTTTCCTCAGAATTTCGGCTTAGATATGCTTTGTTTACCTCAGAAACCTATATATATTCAATATGCTCAAGTGTGATTAAAATTAGAGAGTCTTGCCTCTTATTTATACTCTCCAAGTAGCTTCCTTAAAAACATCTTCTAGGTCACTTGGCCCACTTTCCTTATTTTAGGGTTGGGTCCATTTGTAATTTCTCCAT
Source organism: Picea engelmannii (assembly GCA_009831015.1). Taxonomy (NCBI): domain Eukaryota; kingdom Viridiplantae; phylum Streptophyta; class Pinopsida; order Pinales; family Pinaceae; genus Picea; species Picea engelmannii. Next base: position 31,463 of record ML790769.1, on the reverse strand, counting down.
TAAATTTATTATTGAAATAATTTATTTTTTATTCACTTTGAATTATAATACACTCATCACTTCACTTTATTATTTACCTTTTAAAATCTCTTAAACCACTCTCTTAAACCACTTTGATTACTTTGACCTTTTGGGGCTTCTAGATGACATATGAGGGTCCTCCAACTTCGTAAGGCCATAACTCTCAAACCGTGAGGATTTATGTGACGTTCTACATACCATCAGAAATGGAATGACATGTACTATCCATATACAATAGTATTATCTGAAAATATATCATAACTCATATCGTTACCCATCAAACAAACTTGGGTCCATTACCCAAACCCGGGGTCTCCAACTTCTCATGGCCATAACTCTCTAACCGTGAGGAATTATGTGAAGTTCCACATACCAACGGAAATGAAATGACAAACACTATCCATATAGGATATTTACCTTGACAAATTCACTTTCCTTCATCTCATCATTCCACAATTAATCATGAGTTATCTTACTCCACAAAGCGTATTCCCGTGAGGGATTTCCCCATAAGGGGACCACTTTGGAGTTCATCCATATTTACTTCTTATCAACCATGACAAAACAATAATGAGTCATATTTACATCAAACACTATTGGGTCCATTACCCAAACCTTTGTGCTACGGGTCTTTCTTCAAGGGTTGACATCAATGAAAAACAACCTTAATGAACACTAAGGAGGTTTAATCCCATATCCTCCATTGGATCTAAGCCTAAGAGATAGGTGGCAACAATCAAAGAGACAAAAATCCAACAAAATGTTGATTTTCAGGAATTTGTTGGAAGTCATTAATGAAATGTCTCCACCTCATTGCATGAGGCCTTTTCTGGAGCTAAATATTAGGTGCAGGTGTCCCTTGGCATCTAACTGATCCTTGAGAAGTCATTCAAACTCTCCTTGACATGTGGCAACCTCCCAACAAGGAGAATATCAAAACCGTGACCGCTACATGAAATTAGTACACAACGCCACTATGCAGAGTACGTAGTGCCTACTTCTATATCCAATATCTCTCAAACCAAATTACATTTTGAAAACTTGAGAGAGTTTTTTGTTATTTGGAATATTATGAACAAAAACCTCCTCCTGTTTTCAAAAATACCTTCTCAATTGTTCACAATCAATTTTTTAAGTTAATGACTCAAAATTGGTAAAATAGCTATGCACAATTCGTTTTCTACCAGAATATTACACAGGGCCTGTAGGCGCTATTGTGCTGTGTCTGTGTGTCGGTTTAGGTATCATTGTAAAAACAACACAACGCATTCAATCTTGAACATGTTCAGAGTAATTAATGGCCTTTCATGATATCAAACCACCTTTACTTAGATGCCTTGGCAATGCAAAGAGGTAGTGTATTTTACCACTGAGAGAGCTGGTATTTGGAAAAACTTAAATCCATTATAATTAAATTCTTAAAATCCCTTAACCAACTATTTTTTCATCTTGACACTTAACCTCACACTCTTTCTGGTAGAAAGAGAATCTTCAATTGACACAACAAACTTCTTGTTCTAAGCATTAACATGCTTTTTCAGTGTAGTTGTACTATCTTTAAATGATTGTTATTGATACTTGGCACCTTAAACAATTTTGTGCTAACATAGTCTCCATGGGGGATAGAGTCCTCCCTGTGAGGCTCTAATAACTCTTGTAGTTTCAGTGCCTTATCCTTTGGGCTTGTGGAGTCATGCTCTTCAACCTTTAACCTCTGCAATCTGGTTTGATCTGTGACCTTCAACTGAAACTAAATGAAAATGAAAACTGAAATTGACAAAAATTGATGAAAATGATGCTTGACCAACAATATTATTGCACACACCTACTCTAATTATTGGGAAAATTAAGCTTTCAAGTTACATTAAACAACCAATGAAGCCATTTCATCATTTTTTCAACTGTTTAAAGCTTTGAAATGTGCTTCCTTAAGCACCAGAGATAATTCTTACTTCAAGGAACGTCAAAGAAACCTATGGCAATAGACTTTCCATTAAAGAAATCAATGAGCCTAGGGCCACTTTCTGCTAACAGACAAGCTGCAAATGGATCTTGAAAAACATCATCAATACTTTCCCTTGCAACATTGCTTTGTGTAAAAAGGAAAAGTATTGTATTAGGTCCTTCCTCCATTGTTCTTGGTCGTTGTATGGCTTGTTGATTTTCTGATTCATCCTCAATGCATATGGCCTTGGTCCACTCCTGGTCATGAGGTGTATTAGGAAAAAGGCTTAGTGATGCTTGTCTTTCTTTAATTTCGACCTTTTTCATCTGATCACATGGCATTTGATTTTGGTTGCTTGATGAAACTGAGCTTGTGTCTTCAAGAGAAATAAGAGGTTGATAGGGTAGTTCATCACAATTAGAAGTGCTTGGGAAACTACGTTCTTCTATCTTATCTTCTGATTGTAAGGGATATTCATCATATCTTGTCTTATGGTCCCAATTTCTCAGTTTTTTACCTTCTAAACTTAGATTATCATCTTCTCCTTCTTTTTCAACAACAAAAATATGACATGAGGGTTGAAACAAGCTATTGTTGCTTTGATGCGAAGGGTACTTTTTTTATATAAGATCTTCAACAGATTGTTCATGAAAATCATCTTCATAATCATCATACAAAGGTGAATCAATGACCATTTGACTATTAATGGCTGAGGGGATTAGTACAATAGCTGGGACAGGTGGTTGCTCAGGGAAAACATCCTCATAGTCATCAAAACTTGGAAAATCATGGCACATTGGTTCTTTAACAATAGGAGGGACTGATAAGCTATGAATTTGGTCATGACAAGCTGCAACACTATTCTCATGATAAAATAAATATGAATCTAATATGACCTCTTGACTTAAAGAATCGAGAAAAGGAGGAGATAAAGAAATGATGGATTGTCCATATTGATCTTTCTCTTGGGGACCTAGATTTTGACATGAATGATGCATTTGTTCTTCAAATTTAGGAAAAGCATTATGAAACTCATAATCTAAGTCCTGATCTCTATAATCATCCCCTTCATCATCACTACTAGAGGAATCACTTGTTGAATCTTGAATATATGATGCATACCCCTCACAACAATTCTCAAAAAGTCTTTCAGCTGGATAAATTTTCTTGCAATGAGAATTAAAAACATCATGAAATTCCTTCAAAGAGGAAATAATAGAAGTAGGGAGTGTTATATATCATTGTCTCACATTGCCTTCGAATGAATACATGAACATTTTCATCAATGTATCTTCATGATGAATGCCAAGTTGGTCCATCAAAGCATGAAATTCATGAACATGATCAAAAGGGTTATCATTGTCACCTTCATAAAATCTGGGTAGCAGATCTTGCCATTCATCAATTTAAGGCACAAGATGTGGATAACCATCTATGGCTGAGAAATTGAGTGGGGAAAACCTCCTGGCTAGGATAGCCTTCATATCCATTTGATTTGCCTCATCCCCAGTGGAGTCACCAACAAATTCTAAACAATGGAGTCGCCATGGTGAATGTGCAGTCTTGAAGGTGTCCAACTTCAGTCCCCATCTAAATCTGGAGTTGTACAGTGTCGTTCTTCCTAGGGATATTTTCAATCTGCTCAAATCTGTCCCCGGCAACGGTGCCAAAAATGTTATCACTGAAAGTCACACTTTGACTACTAAAGTGTAAGCTCAGCACCCATCAGAATGTAAAAGATAATTTGGTTTTGAATAGGTGGATCAACAAAATGGAGAAAGAAAGAGAGAGGGATGCAAGTTGCAAATCAGTATGCTACACCAATGGGCAATGGAGTCACAAACATCCTACTCATCGAAGGCACAAAAGCTGCTCAACAGAAAACAAGATTATATGCTGATAGGTGGAAGAATGAAGAAGGAAAACATAAGATAGAATGTTCACTAAACAAAGATCCTCTCAATTTAATGAATCAACATATACTTGAATATAAACAATGACTAACGGGAAAAATACAACAAATCCTCTGCTTCTTAGGGATCCATAAATCATTGACAGCCTTTGATCCTCAAATCTGCAATATATTCAAATAATAAGGAATATAAAAGAAGAGTTACAATTTGAAATCACAGCTCTCATGAGTCTCCAATAGCAGTAATGCTTACAATAAAAAAATGCCCACAGGCTTACAAATGAACACACACATGAAAAATGCCTACTCCTACTCTCTCTAGCCTCTCTTGGCTCATCCTTGCTCCAAATAAACTAAGGAGGTCGAATCCCATCTCCTCTAATGGATTCTAAGCCTAGGAGATAGGTGGCAACAATCAAAGAGACAAAAATCCAACAAACTGCTGATTTTCAAGAATTTGTTGGAAGTAATTAATGAAATGTCTCCACCTCATTGCATGAGGCATTTTCTGGAGCTAAATCTTAGGTGAAGGTGTCCCTTGACATGTAACTAATCCTTGAGAAGTCATTCTAACTCTCCTTGACATGTAACTAATCCTTGAGAAGTCATTCTAACTCTCCTTGACATGTGGCAACCTCCCAACAAAGCGAATATCAAAACCGTGACCGCTACAAGAAATTAGTACACAATGCCACTGTGCAGAGTACGCAGCGCCTACTTCTATATCCAATATCTCTCAAACCAAAACACATTTTGAAAAAATGAGAGAGTTTTTTGTTATTTGGAATGTTATGAACAAAAACCTCCTCCAGTTTTCAAAAATACCTTCTCAATTGTTCACAATAAAAATTTTAAGTTAATACCTCAAAATTGGTAAAATAACTTTGCACAATTCATTTTCTGCCAGAATATTATGCAGCGCCTGTAGGTAGCACCATTGTGCTGCGTCTATGTGTCGGTTTAGGTAGCATTGTAAAAAAAATGCAGCGCCTTCAATATTGAAGATCTGCAGAGTAATTAATGGCCTTTCATGATATCAAACCCCCTTTACTTAGATGCCTCAGTTTTCAAAAATACCTTCTCAATTGTTCACAATCAAATTTTTAAGTTAATGACTCAAAAATGGTAAAATAACTCTGCACAATTCATTTTCTGCTAGAATATTACACAACGCCTGTAGGTAGCGCCATTGTGCTGCGTCTGTGTGTTGGTTTAGGTAGCATTGTAAAAGAAACGCAACACCTTCAATCTTGAACATATGCAGAGTAATTAATGGCCTTTCATGATATCAAACCCCCTTTACTTAGATGCCTTGGCAGTGTAAAGAGGTAGTGTATTTTACCACTGAGGGAGCTGGTATTTGGAAAAACTTAAATCCCTGATAATTAAATGCTTAGAAGCCCTTCACCAACTATTTTTTCATCTTGACACTTAACCTCACACTCTTTCTGGTAGAAAGAGGATCTTCAATTGACACATAAGACTTCTTATTCTTAGCATTAACAGGCTTTTTCAGTGTAGTTGTACTATCTTTAAATGCTCGTTCTTGATACTTGGAACCTTAACTAATCTTGTCCTAACAGATCCAACAAGTGATCATATTAAGTCGGATTGAGTTGTGACCATCGGATGCGCAATCGCCATATCAACGGCAAGGATGAATTGCAGGGAATTAAATAAGCATTAAAAAAATCGCTCGTTCCAATCCCACAATTGGTCTAGATCGTCAGATCTCATAGATTTTGATATTGACGACTGTGGTTGATCCAACAAGCAATCACATTAAGTTGGATTGAGTTGTGATTGTCGGATGCACAATCTCCATATCAACGACAGGGATAGATTGCAGAGATCGGAAGGAGAATTAAATATCACGCTAGTTCCAATCCCACAATTAGTGAGGACCGTCAAATATTATAGCCTCAAATATCAACGATTGTGGTTGACTCACCAATGACGCACAACTTCAAATTGCAGAGTTTTGGTGACGAGTTAAATCACTCACAATTTGTGGTTCCGCAACCATCCTTGATCGTTGATCTTCTTCCAGAATCTTCACAACCGTCGGATCACTTTAAGTGGAAGGATAGGATAAGTGGGGATAAAGGGTTGAGAATTTGATTATTAGAATACTCGTTAGTCGTCGGATCAAACCCAAATTTTCGTCATCTTTTGGATCATTTCGATTAGAAGGATAGGATAAGTTAGAAGATTTGCATTGCAGACAGATCAAGCCATTGATCCAAGATCATGATCGACGAACAACATTTAGTTTCGATATAAAGATGCGAGGAGTTTAAGATCTGGAAAAATCTCACTTCAGATTTTTTAGTTTGAGATTTGAAAAACTTGAAGCCCGTAACATCGAAAATCTGAAATGAATAAGGACCATCGGATCTAGAGAACATATGATGACCATTAGATCAGGGATATCTACGTCAATAGATTACTTCAACAAACCTCGTTTGCAAGGACATGTGGTAGACCACATCAGCAAAGGACATATGGGAGATCACGTCAGCAAACCACGCCAACAAGGATAAGTGGCAGACCACATCAGCAAGGACACAAGTCGTTCAATCTAAAAGATCACTTTGGGTGTATTCTCAACCGTTGATCATAGTATAGTGGAAGGATAGTGTAAGTTTGAAAAGTTGAAATCCCAAAGTTCTGAAGGGAGAAGTTCTGATAGTCGTCCATCTCAATGTTTGATTAAGTCCTAGCCATAGGATTGAACAATGAAAGGATGAGTGTAAGGATCAAATATGACCATTGATTTGTTTCCATGAAATAAACCGTCTGATCTTATTTGAAGGTTTGAAAATTTGAAAACCCGAAGTTCCGAAGGGCGATGTTCTGTCAGCTATCCATCTTATCAGAAGATTGAATGGTGATCGTTGAATTGATAAGAGCTAAAATGCTCATTAATCTTAGTGTCTGGTCACCACCATTGGTCATGTTATATAATATATTTAATTAATGTTCACGAGGACCTGTGGATCAAAAAGCCTCTACGTGTATAATCCAATGATGCTGATCAAACCGAATCTGATCAAAGGGTTGTTGTTTCATCTTGTGATTTCTTGATCAGTTATGATTTAATTACACTAGTTGAATCATCGTTCTTGAGCAGTTGAACCATTGTTCCTAAGTATTGGAATCATGTCTCTTGAGCATTCTGAGATTCTCGACATTGAACGTTGGAGATGTAGAGTGTAACGGATGATGGGAGCATGAATAAAATAAAAATGCCGAGATAGAGGAAGGTTGTTGTTTCTTTGTAAAACAAGTTGAACTGTATGTAATGAAGAATACAACATGAACATAGTGAGAAAGTGTAGAGGGGGGGCATAGCGCACATAATGGATATGGCGCACAAAGCATAAAGTGCAAGAAGATGCGAGCAGAAAGGCATTGATGCAGGTAGAGCAGAGCAATGTAGAAGAATAGTGATGAGACTGGTAAGTCATTGATAAATGTTGTATCACTGTAATAAATTTCAGCAAGAAAATATTTATATCTCAGGGTGGTAGGGTGGTGCTAGGGAGGACTGTTGTCCTTAGAGTTTCAAGTGGGTGCTTGAACACAGGAAGTTGTAGCTTCCATCTGGTTGCATCCAGAAAAACTAGGGTGGTAGGGTGGTGCAAGGGAGAACCATTGTTCTCTGTTATACAGGTTGGTGCCTGTGTGACTGGAAGTTGGTGCTGGAATACTCAGAGAGTTGGTGCTTCCTTCTAGTGGGTGCTAGAGAAACCAAAGAGTTGGTGCTCTCAGCAAGTTGCATCTTGTAAAACATAGGTGGTAGCCTCAAAAAGAGTGGGTACTCATAAGAATGATAATGTACAGAAAATAAAGACTACTTATCATATTAAGAAGAAGAGGTTTTCTCCCTTTATGGGTTTCCTCAGGAATATCTGTCTCTGTATACTTCATGTGTGTGATTGATGTTGAATACTCTATTGCTTACTTTCCTGAATTATTGTGATCATCATTGAGTGTTCTGTAATGAGTTTAAAATGGTTATAATTGTTTAAGCATAGTAACAACTGATTCACCCCCCCCTGAGTTATCTAACAATATCGTTTTCCATTAAGGAACATGATATTATTCATTAATTGTTGTCTCCCAATACGAATGGTCATAAGATTTTGAAAATGTGTATGGATCATGAGTATCTTTTACTTGAGCCAAAAGAGAGGAGGATTGTTGGAACTATGTGTTATCACTCCAAGAAACTCCTTAGGGTTGTAGACTAAGGATGCTTGGTAACTTAAGAATAATGTGTAGGTATGCTTGGAACAATGGGATCACTTCAATGATTAATGTAATAGACAACTCATCATACATTCAAATGAAACAGTGCTTTCAGAAAACAATAATCAGATCAAGTAATTTAAAAGGAGAGGATGAAGAGCACTAATCTTGATTGCCAAATACAGTTGGGTGTAGGGCTTAATACAAGATAGAAAGAAATCCTTCACTTCAAGTCTATGAGCTCAATAAGGAGATGACAGTCTTTATAAGCTAAGATAAACTGAAATAAATTATAGAAAAAGAAGCATGAATATTTCTGATATTGAAAACGAAAGGAGACTGTAATTTTATTATGCAATAAGAGTCTATATAGTAGCACAAAATGTATTCCCAGTTTGAACCCTTGTCTCTTAGAAAAGATAGGAATTTATAGCCTTTTACAATCAGTTTTTGAGATCCTGAAAACTTGGATCTGTATCTAAAAATAGAAAATAAAATTAACTATGACAATCGATAACAAAGACTAGTTGCTAGAATTCTAACTGTCTTCTATATCAAAATTTGACATCTGTACTTCATCAGCTTTTGGAATCTGTTGTGTCATGAAAAAGGTAAAGGAACCTGTCTTTTGTAGCTAGATTTCTTCAATTACTCATAGTCGAAACTTTAGGAGACCGATTTAGTATTTGGTTTTCAAAATCTCCACGAATCTCTGATGCTGAGTATTTTCTGACTAAGTGGTTAATCCTTTGATGCTCTGGAACTTCTTTAAATACTTTTAAAATCTCCCTACTCCATATTTAGCTTTCAAAAATTATTTTGGTGCTTTCACCAGCTAACTCACATTATGATTCGTTGGTTAGCTGGTGAAAGCTCTGCCTTTCACCAGCTAACTGGTTGTAAATTTACCCTTTGCGTTGGTGAAAGCTCTGTTTTGGCCAAAAAGAAACTTTCACCTCCAAAACTGTTGTTTTATCAAAAACTTAGCGTGTCTCTACTTTATCTCCTTACATATTCACAACAACCTGGGCTAGCACTTGTATATCTAGGTGTGACTTATGCTTCTTCTTCAATTTTCTAATCTTCCTCTTAAGGCGTTTTGCTAACGACCATAGACTGTTATAATCTTTGGTGATTTTCTTCTTTCTCTTTTTTTCATTGACACTTTCACGAGCCAACTTCTCAAATGCTGCATTTGTCTCTGCGAAATTATCAGACAGAGTTTTGTATCTCTCCTTAATTACTCTTTCTAAAACCTCCTGTTGAGCAATCACTTCTTTAAGTTGCTTAATTTTTTGTGATTTCTTTGACTTTTTGCTCTTTGATGTTTCACCTTCATTAGTGGGAGTAAAAGTCTCACAATCCTATGCAAATTCCATGGAGTGTTCAGGGATTTTAATGGTTGGACTTTCATCTTCTTGCTCTGGCTCTGTTTTTGAGTCTGTGTATGGTAGATTTAGAATATTTGTCTTCTTTTCTGTAGGCTTATCTGAAGTGGTTTCAAAATCTAACTTTTTCTTTGACCTGTGAGGCTTTATGCCAGAAATCCTATCTTTTGGTGGTCCTGGAAGAGTTCTCCTCTTCCTCGAGATGCTCTAAGGAGTTAATTGCCTTTTTCCAACTCTCTTCTGCTCATTCATGGGCTGAGTTTGGGTTTCAAAGCCTTCCCAAAAAAGAAAATGTTGCCAAGTCCTTCCTCTTTGTCTTAGTTCCTCCAGAATTATCAATTTGATTAGGCTGAAATGACAAAGACTGTTTTTCAAACTTAGAGGTTCAGCCCTAATCTTTTTACAGACTTTAGTTAGGCTTTTGTGCAAGAAGAAAGGTAAATTTAGGAGAGTTTTCCCTGTGAAATGATCTAAGAGCTTGAAATGGTATAGCATCAGCTTGTCATACCTGCCTTCTGAGGTTATATAGAGTTGAATGCCTTTGAACATGTCCTGCCATTCATCCTCCAAATGAGAAACTGGCATGCTTTTGTTCCTTGCAACATTCTTGAACTCTGCCTTAAGATATGCTCTGAAATTGAGATTCTTGGTTGTTGTCGTTTTGAACCAACTCTGGCTTGATCTAGGTAAGTTGGTTGTTGTAGCAATGGTGGCTTCATAAACTATTCTTTCTAAAGACTCGACATGGGCTTTATTTCCATCATATGATTTAGCAAACACTTCAGCTGTTGTTTGGTGGCAGCCATTCTATAACTTCTCAACATATCCCATACAGCCTGCGTCTGAGAAGCATTTTTGTACCTCTGGATATGCTTGTAAAAAGGATAGACTGTCTAATTCTTTCCTTAACAATGAACCACTTCATTTCCTTTCCATCTACAACTTGAACCCCAGACAATTTTGCAAACAAAATCACTGTACTTTGTTGTTTGAGCCAAGATTTGGCGCTGGTGAAAACTCTCAGCGTTGTCTTTCAAAAATGAAACCATAACATATGCCTGTGGATGATGTGTGTTGGGGATATGAAGTGTCGATTTGATGTCACTAGTTGAGTAGTACCGCTCCTTTACCTGTGATGATGGATTTGAATTCGTCATCTCCTGCGCCATTATCTCGTGAAGCATGCATTCATGAACACAATCCGCTTTGATATCCAATTTAGACATGCAAAACAAAATCTTCATCATTATCCGCTTTCACCAGCACCTTATAATGATTACATGACGTGTGTTGAGCATGTCATCTTTTGATTTTTGAAAATGTGGAGGGAACACACGTGTTCTAGACTTTCACCAGCTAACGGTTTGCGAGAAAGTACTCCTTAACTGTTGAAAATCACCACTTTCACCAGCTAGTCATCAACCTTGAAACATGCGTTAGCTGTTGAAAGTCTTTTCATGAAATTTTAAAGAAAATACCTTTATGGATCGACTTATTTCTAAGATATGAATTAAAAACCTAAGTTTTTCCACTAGAAGAACTTAAAACAAATTGGAGAAAACTACCAATAACCATGCTATCAATCCCAAAATGAAACCATAATGACTGATTCATTTTGGGAGCTAACACTATGAACATGTCTGACGTTGATCCCTAGGATCACTTGCAAGATCACTAACTGCTTCTTGGGTTGAATAGACCCATATTGGAATTAGTGGTACTGGTACAAGTTCATGTTCAATGGACTCATTTTTAGGAAGGTGAGTAGGAGGAGGTGGATTTTCATCCTCACTATCATCATCTGGAAAAGAAACTAGAATAGGAATAGAAGATGGCACAAACATCAAATATGTCTCACAGGTCGGAGATGGCACAAACATCAAATTAGGGATGTAGGCCAAGATATTTTCATCAAATTTAACATCTCTTCTAATAAGTATCTCATTGGAATGAGGTTGAAGAAGTCTGTAACCTTTCAAATCTTCATAATATCCAACAAAAATGCACTTATCACTTATAGGCTATAATGATTTCATTTTCTCATATGGATTGTAAGCCCATGCTACAAAACCAAATATATGGAAGTGGTTTACATCTAGTTTAATTTTAGTCCATGCTTCTTTTGGTGTTATATTTTTCAAAGCCTTTGTGGGAGTGCGATTTACTATGAAATTTGCACAGTTTGTGGCTTAAACCCAATAATAAAGACTTAATCCATTAGATTGGATCATACGATCAACCATTTCTTTTAATGTGTGATTCTTTCTCTCAACAACATTATTTTGTTGTGGTGTAATATTGAACAATATATTCCATTTGAATGTCATGTGTAGTGTCGTAACTTGTAAATTTGGTGTTCACATATTTGTCTCCATTATCTGTTCTTAACCTTTGAAATTGATGTCCATATTATTTTCCTACAAGGGCATTGTAGGTCAAAAATTTGTCAAAAAATTCACTCTTAAATTTTAAGAAGTAAACCCAAGTGCATATGGAGAAGTCATAAATGAAATTTAAGAATTACTTACACCCATATAATGAAGGAGAAGAAAATGAACCACACAAATCATTATGAACAAGCTGCAAAGTGGTTGAGGCATGCAAAGAGGCACACATTTGTCAAAATTGTCCTAGTCATGTTTACCGAGAACAAAATTGGCACAAACACGATCTTTGCAGGAAAAGAGAGGAAGACTAGTGACCATATGTTGATTACATAATTGTTGTAGTAAACAATAGTTTAGATGACCAAACCACTCACGCCAAAGTTTGCTCAAGTCACCATTGTGAGAAACAAAAATTGATGGAAACAATGATGACCCAAAGTTGCCAAATTTTACAACCTAGTAATATCATCAACAATTCCAGTTGCTATGACATTCTAAGGATATTTTAAATCCTTGACTATGACTTGGTGAGGTGAAAACTCTGTGGTTTTACCTTCACTTGAATGAGTGTTCTGATGCATTGATGGAAGGGTGCATGAAAGACTTGGAACACATAATACATCATTGAAATGATTGTTATCTACCTGAATTGTTCCATACCCTACAAATGTAAGATATCTATCATCACCAACAAATATTTGTTTGGTGTTACAATCATTAAGAGAAAAAAAAATGGCTTTATCCTTAGGTATATAATAAGATGCTCCATAATCAATAGGCCACTCATCAAAAGAATTAAGATATGAATTGAAGGAAAAACCAGAAACAGAAAGTGCATGTCCATGAGAAGAAGAAGAATAAGAATCAAGATTTATATTTTTGCTTATAAGGCTTCCATATTTTTAAAACATTTATACTCCAGATGACTATCTCACCCATAAAAGTTGCATTGTTGATTAGTCTTCTTACTTTGTGATTTTTTTTCCTTTGTCACCATTAGGAGCAGAAGTTGGCTAAGAAGGTTTGGGACCCTTGTTTTTCTTATTGTTGTGGTGAGGATGTTTCTCCTCGGGATGCTTGGACTTATCTTTCTATTGGCCCACTAAGGATTTGTTAGATGCACCTATAGTGTTGATTACTCCAAGTTGTAAAAAATTATCTTTCTCTCTAATAAGAAAATCAAAAAAAGACTCAAGAGTGGGTTCTTTATAAGAAGTCCATAGAGGTTCTATAATGGCATAATAGGTAGATACAAACACTAAATATGCCTACCAAGCTTAGAAAAAATAATATATATGCAACATTCATCATCCAAGTTTATTTTACAATCTTGACATAAAATTTTAAGTGTTTTGAACTTAGATAAATAATATCCAATGCAAGGAAAATGAGTGGGACTTAAATTCATTAATTGATTTTCAATTTGGTGGGCTCGAATAGTATTGTCTTTATCAAATACAACTTCAATCATAGCGCAAGATTCATTTGGGTCATCAATTCCTTGAATGTGAAACCATAAATCAAGAGAGATGGACATTCCAAAATTTACTCCACGTGCTTAAACATTCTTACTATCCCATTTGCATTTATTTTTGGCATTAGTGGGGGTTTGTTTACCTAAGGTAATCGGATACAATCCTTTACTTCTTAGTACATCCTCCACATGTGATTTTTGGAAGAAGTAATTGATATTGGTAAGTAAAAGATCACATGGAGAAGTCATATCAAAATATGCAGATAATATGAATTCAAAAGCTGAAACTGATGATTTGGATTGAAAGTTTTGAAAAAATAGACCATTGAAAAAACAATAGACTTCAGATGTGAAATTTATGCCCTTTTGAAAAACAACATAAACAGTGATCAAGGTGTTGTGTGGTAGGTATAAATTGACCCACATGGTAATGGATGCACAAAATTTTCTTCCTTCTCTAACTTTACCTATAAGTTCACTTTTACAACTAAATTACTTATGAAGTGACCTACTTTTATAGAATAAGTGAGAATCACTTTATAAATTAAATTGCATGCAAAAAGTAACTAAAAAATAAGTATTAAAGTTACTTTATAATGATTCACTTTTATAATTTAAGAGAAATTCACTTTACAATGAATAGATGAAATTTTCCAAAAAGTAACTTAAAAAAAAAGACTTCAACTCAAGACCTCTTATTACATAAAACAACTTTCAACCAAGTGAACTAGTGCAAAACACATTATAATTATAAAGGTGACAGTTGGGGTTGTTGTTTCTCCTCAAAGTGTGTTTACCCAAAAACCTTTGCTTCCATGTGCTCATGCAAACACATGAGATTTTTTTTTCAAGAAAAATAACTCTCAACAACAAATGAGGTTAGATTTTGGTTAGCTTACCTGGAAAATGCAAGTTTTCTCTCTGTTTCTAATTTGACGAGATCACACAAAGCACATGACAAAGAGAATACGCAAACAAGAAAAAACAATTCCACTCCATTTTTTATTTATCGAGATCACATAGAGGACACGACAAATAGCATACTCAAATTGGAAAGAGTAGCAACCTGGAAATAAAAATAGAAAGCTGAAATATTAACTTTGTAATTTAAAAAAAAAGGTGTATTTAGGCTTTATACCTTTGAATCTTACTCAAATCGTCGTATCCTAGGAAAACTAAAATCTTTTTGAATGAAGAAAAACCTATTTATAATTGAAAGAAGCACTCCAGATGTAATGGAATAATCCTCTCATCCCAGAAATGTACGAAAATAGAAGAAACCATAAATGCGACAACATGGATTCAATATCTCAATTTACATCAGGAGCGGGTCTTTAAACAGGCTCTAAGAAAAAACAAGGTATTCCAACACATGACAACCACTTTTAGTAAACACTCACACAACCAAATCAAATATCAACACACCGATGTTTTTACGTGTCTAAAACCCTCGAAGAGGGTAACAATCCACGACCCCAGCCAACGTGGCCACTTGAGGCAATATATTAAGGAAAAATAAATATATTTTACAAGAGAGTTACTTACAATCAATCATCAACAAATGAAACTCCATGCTCTTTAAATAGATATCATGGACCAATCAAGTGTTGAAACATAGATCAATGTATCCATTAAGATAGAGAATAATATGAGCCATCGAATCACTCTATGTCTAGAACATATCGTGACCATCAGATTACATAACTACAAATGCATACTAAAAAAACATACTAAGAAACACACTTTTACCTAACGACACTTTAGGCCAAGTTGATATTAACTAACTCCTAAGTGTATAAATATCCTAACACACTATAGAAAAATAAATGGGTCACCAAGATGTTGGGGTATGATTATGAGATCTTATATAAGAAATGTAAAGAGAATGTTGTGGTTGATGCTTTATCTAGAAAATTTGAGTATGATGGGTCACTCTTTACCTTATCATTAACAAGTCCAAGATGGCTTGAGGAGGCCCACAAGGAATGACGAGAAAACAATACTGTAAGACAATTCATCCAACAACTTTAAGTAGATTCCTAAAAGTTATACATGGAAACAAGATACATTGTGGCATAAATGAAACATACTTTTGGTGAAAGATTCAACCCTAAAACAACAAGTACTAAAAGAGATACATTCATCGTCAATAGTTGGTCACTTTGGATTTTATAAAACCTATAAATAACTAAGCGTTCATTATTCTAGGATGGCATGAAATCAAATATCCAAGACTTCATTGCATCATGTGATGCCTTCTAAAGAAATGAGGGAGAGATAATGAAGATACTAGGGGCATATCAACCATTACTAATCCAACCACATATTTGGACACTCATTTCAATGGATTTTATTGTGGGACTCCCAAAAGCAGGAAACAAATCAATCATGATGGCGGTTGTTGATCGTCCTTCAAACGTTGCTCATTTTTATGCGCTAGGTCATATTTTCACTTCTTCCTTAGTGGCCCAACCCTTCGTGGATCGGATATTTAAGCTACACAGTAGGCACACTTCCATGGTTGATGAATGCTTCAAAAAGTAAAAAATTGTCTTATACTAATTCACCCCCCCTCTCAGTATAAGTGTGCGCTCAACTTAGGGTCCTACCCTAACCCCCTTACTTAGATACTTTATTAATGTATGATGCCACCTTCATTGAATAAGACCCATTAAATAGTTAATTAATAACCACTCTTTGTAATAAAGGGTCATTTTTAGTTATAAGGCCCAAATTAGTTGGTAAACCCTCATTATAAGAGGCCCATATATAGTTAATATTCTTTGTGGATAGCTATATATTGAGTAGAAGGTTATGCTTTTTTTTTGTCAAGAATTGTTATTATATTCAAAGCATTGCTTTTGTAGGTTTCTCCCTTGAAGAGGCAAGTGAACATATCTCTCTATTTTTATCTCTCTTTTCTCTTGTGTTCTTGGGTTTTGCACTACATTTTATGTGATTTATCTAAAGTTTTGGGGTTATGTACACTACAAAATCAGCCTTGAAATCGAAAAGAGACTCTCCCAGTAGCACCCTTTTTTTTTCGGGCTCAAAATTGCAACTTCTTGAAACCCATGGCCTTGACAATTGATTTCCTTGCAACCAAAATCTTAAAATAAAACCCCAAATCGAAAAGACAAATAATAAAAACAGGAGAAAAACCTCAAAGATTGGAAAAATAAATAGAAATAGAGAGGGATAAGCACAAAAAGAGAGAGTCAAAGCCACAAAATTAGGAGAGAAAACATGATTTTTTAATATGTTTTTTAAATGATACTTTTTAAATTAAGAAAAAAAATCTCTTACCTCTCTCTCTCTCTCTCTCTCTATATATATATATATATATATATGTTACAGGTATGAAATAACTGAGAGGGGGGGGGGTGAATCAGTTATTGTAAATTATTAACAATTTCTCTCAATTTTATCTTCGAATCATTAAGCTTAATGGCAGCAAGTCTTTACTGTGAAAACCAGTGTTATAAACATGAAGCATATAGTATAAAGAACAACAATCACACACATCATTCATTCACAAGTATGAGACACAGATTTTTCAAGAGGAAACCCAACCAGGGAAAAAACC
>ML790768.1:428316-482057 GCA_009831015.1 Picea engelmannii | reverse complement strand
AGTGGCCAGCACACACACCATGATCTCTGCCTTGAGATATACTATGCCGAATGTTGATATGACAGCAGGGCCAAGGAGATTGATGACTACCAGCAAATACCAGACCCGGATTTATAAGGGTTTTATCTCGTAATTGTTCACTTCACCATGTAGTGAACAGTAAGGAAACCATGGTCCAATAGTGGCCAGCATGTTCTCATGGAATAGGAATAATTTGGTTAGAAATTTGGAAGATTCCCCATTGATGTGGTAATGGTGAGCAAGGAGCCCGTTGATCTAGTAGTTGTTGGAAAGGACATTTTATTTGGTATAACCTAGGAGTTTCCTTTCATGGACGGCAATTTCCAATGTCGTTATACTGTTGCTATCAGTATCCATGAACTTTCCCGAAGTTGGGCATTCAAAGGGTTGCCCATTTAGCTTGTGACCCTATGATGCACCGAGAGAAGTAAAGTGCTCTACAGCAAGAGTGGGTTGGGGGATCCATCAACACTCCATGTGTATAACTGTTTACTGAATCTAGAGAATACATTGGGTGCGTTGAATGTGGACACTATCACAGATTCATTTAAATCGGCAAACAATATGGATCATGAAACAAAGTAATCAATGTTGTATAGGCGGGGATATACATTGTTGGATCTAAATGATTTAGATCCAATGGTGTATATCCAGTCTGTATAACATTTATTACTCTGCTGCAGGGTGCTTATTGATTGCCATTTAAATCCGAGTTTGATATACACCTCAAGGTTGTGAAGCTTGATGATGAGTATCTCAATTTCACACAAATGACCAATGCATTAACTATCAAAATTCAAGATATGCAACTTATAGATGCATGTCAAACCCAAGTTTAGATGGGGGCTGTCAATATGTATCTCGCAACAGAGCATTTAATGCTCTATATACTGGGATATATACCATCAGATTTAAAACACCTTTAGATTAGACACTACATATCCCAACACATATAAAGCATTAAATGCTCTGCTGGATGCATATTATTTACCTGAGCTGAGTGTGTGCTCGTCCTATCCCTGCTCTGACTTCAAGGTGACTCTCTGAAATTGTCTATGGTTGGGTAAAAAGCAATCATCCCATACCGATCAGATGCACTATATTGTTCTTAACACAATATAAATAGTGGGCAAGAGCCCAGTTGGTTTTGCATTTTCGTGTTGCGTATTTATGTGATTTGTGCAATTCCCCATTTGAATGCATTCTATTTCGCAATTACAGTTAGGCACGGCGATTTGCCATAGATTTCAAAATTTATTCCCAATAAATCATCCCCACCCGAGTGAAGGGCCTGGGAAGGGCCTGACAAATAAGTAAGTTGATACCAATGTAGAGGACTACTTGAACCAACTTATAACATACCACAGAGAATTTATGGAAAAAAAATAAGTGAAATCAGCACAGTAGCATACCTGGCCATTTGTGAAAAATCTGCAGATCAATCAATGAAGCAGCAGCAACCGCCTCCCCATTACTACATAGCGATGAATGATGGAAACAGTCAAAACAGGCAGTGTAGTAACTTGAGCATCATAGGACAAACGAAAAAAGTGAAAGGATTAGATGGATTTGAAAATCATTGCTTCGACTGTCGGGCCCTCCGAGCCTTTGCCGGGGGGAGAATCTAATCTAACACTGAGCTGTCGTATCAACTTGAATTTTTCCACAGGTTTTCCTCCGTCACCTCTCTCCCTACCTACCTCCATTTTCAAGTAAAAAATAAAATCTTGAGAGAGTTTGAAGCGAATTTATCAAAAGTAACAAGGCCATGGTTATTTTATCAGTACATGTACATTGGGTAGCCTTATTTCTGGGACAGAATCACTTTAAATGCTTTATTCAAAACTTTAAACTGACCAGATACTAATCAGAATATTAAAAGTAACTTTAAAAATTTCAGACTTTCACATATCTTCATGTGATTTTAAAATTCTGTAAAACATTAAAAATAAATATTTTAATGGAAAATATTGGTCCTATAAGTTGAACTTGCTTTATAATAATGGATTTCAAGTGCATGCGGTACTCACTAATATGTGAACTATACATATAATATATTAATATTTGTTTTTGTTTCTTGAAGGATTAAAAATTATTATTATAATAACAAATGTTTCAGTGGGTTTTGTTTCATATTTATTTATATTATATTTTTAGTGATTACTTGATGGAATTATAAATCATATAATCATTATTGCATCTAAAGTAGTTAAGTGTTTTACAATTCAGCAGTTAAGTGTTTTATAATTCAGCATGGGAGATGTTAAGGAGTTAATGTAATTAATAAAAATTTAAAATTAGCTTAATTAATAATATTAATAATAATAATAATAATGAAATAATAAATAAAGTGGATTTAATTAAAATAATAATAATAATAATAAATTACACCTTAAAAAAAGGATCCCTTTTAATGCTTGATAGATCATCATTTATATCTTTAATTACCATTTCACTGAATTATAAAACATATAATTATTATATTAATAAATAGATTTAAATTGATTAAGAAAAAATTTAAATGAGTGATTTTTCATCAATATTATTATGATGATGATGGTTAATCTCTACTCACACCAAAATTGGTATATTGGACCTTAAGAAAAGTAAGAGATTGTTTGGATTTCTTTAAAATGTTATTTCTATGTTTGAAAAGCATTAAGAGAAGTGTTCCATGATCACTAAGTTTTAATGACTTAGAAGGTTAGGAAGGTTGGTATTGTGACAAATATTTTGAAATTGAGATCTAATTTGGGTGTACCTAGGGCACTCTAGAAGAAAGTGTTTTTCATCTTCAACTCTCTTGGTGTCACAAAGGTGAGAGATTCTTTCCTACCATGGTGTTTTGGGGATTGCCCAATGCCACCAAGTTTCACTATGTAACTCATGAGAATTAGTTCTTATTTTAGCAATATTGATTCTCTTCTTTACACTAGTCAAAACACATAGATAGTTTTTATCTTCAAGATTAGGGTTACCCACCTCCTTATAATATCTTAATTTTTTTTATCCTTTAATTATTTATCGCACCGTAGATTTCTCCTTAAATTTAGTTTGTACAATATTTTTAATATCATCAATATTCTGCAAAATAACTTATTATTTTATCCCCGAATGATTTAGCCAAGACTTGGCATCATTATATCATCACCACTTGAGTCGTTGGTGATTTTTGCTAGAGTGTGTCTTGTCATCCATCTTGTTTATCTTGTTCTTGTACATTAAGTACCTAATCATAGTTGTGCTCTCAATGGGGAAAAGGTTTGCTTCTATGAGAGGGATAGGATAGGGTGTATTTCCTTTTCTAAATTACAAGTTATAAAAGTCTTTTGGATCTACTCTATCTTTCTCTAGAATTCTTGAGAAATATTGCATTCCCAAACTTCACATCCATATAAGATAACACGAGTGACAAAAATCTCAAAAAGAAGCTTTTTCTTATCTCATAACTAAAGTCTAATACTTTGCAATTATTTTCAAAAACCTAAAAAAGTTTAAAAATAAAAATCCATATACTCCACCTCCCAGCCATCTACAAATTATATTATTATAATAGTATAAATTAAGTAATAATTTTATTTAAAGAAATATGATATTAATGAAGTATGGATAATAATTTAACTTTAAAGTTAAAGTTGAGTTACATTAAATTGGTGCATCTTATTTATTATTTTTATTTTTAATTCCCCTCCACGGATTTGACTACTATTTATTAATAGCTTATAATAAAAAAACGTATTTTAAAAATGAAATGATAAATATTTTTAAATATATTTCAAAACATATTTTATATTTCCAATGGAAAGATATATCTCATTGTGTAGTACTTTATCATTTTAATATTAATTTTATCATTGTTTTTTCACTTTATCACTTCAGTACTTATCAGTAACTTTTATATTACACGTTTTTGACTTAATAATATTAATATTATTAATATTTATCTTTTTATTATTTTAAGATTAATATTAATCTTTTTTTTTAAATAAATGGATATGTGTTAATAATGATATATTGTTTTTGTTTTTATTATTTTAATTATAACTCTTATTGCTATAATTACATGATACTATTACATTCTTTTTTAAGATGGCAAGAGTTATTATTACTCAATTATTATTTGTTAATGTAAATTAATTTATCACCATTTTTCAAGGAAAACTATGTCACTTAAAATAACTTGTTGATGAGCCTTAAAAAGGTAAGCTTTCAATCTGGTTAAATGCCTCTAACTCTTATCACTTTAATATTATTATCATGAATTTATAAAATGAATTTTCTTTAATAGGAATTATTACCTCTCTTTTTTAGAAGAAAAAAGTTTATAATTTTATTATTAAAACAAAAATATAATATAACAAATACTTGTTGCATTGAAAAAAGTATGTCATTTTATTAATAAAACAAAATTACAATAGAACAAATACTTGTATCATTCCTAAAAAGAGTTATTACAATCTTATATAGTTCCGGAAAGGATCATCAATTTGATCTCTAATTGTATATTCTGAGACAGTTGTTCTGAGACCACTTAGGTTCCATGATCCAACATTGTTCCAAATTTAGAAAGTCAATGGGTAGTCTTGTTTGTGTCATGTAGATATGTGAAAAATAAATGTGTAAGAAAACTCATAAAAGTCATTGAATGTCATTATACAGATGTTGTAATGTGAAGCTGGCTTCATGAGCTAGTATTCACTACGACCAATTATTGCCTAGATCTGTTATAAGTATATTTTTTTCATTATAATTATATGATATTATGTAGCTAGGTAATTTAGCTAGAATTGTTAAATATTTTGAGCTAGTCTTCACTACGACCAATTATTGCCTTAAATCTGTTATAAGTATATTTTTTTCATTATAATTATATGATATTATTTAGCTAGGTAATTTAGCTAGAATTGTTAAATATTTTGAATAACAGGAAGTTGCACGATCAAGTCCCAAGATTGGTTACCTCTGATATAGTGAACTTCACTAAATGTCCTTATCAAGTATAATTGTCAAAACTATAATTAACTAATTTACTCCAATTATCATCCTCAAAATAAAGTAAAATACTTAATAATTTTTTCTAAAATATACATTTCATCTCAATAAATAAATAAAAAAATTAAAATCTATATCATCACTCACATTCTTATCCTCCTAAATTTCCTTCATATTCCTATATAAATCTTAGGAGGAACGATGCTCTTTCAGTGATAGAAGAGAGTGCAAACTATTTTACATGCACTCGCATTAATTAGATAACTCGGGCCATGTTATAGCATTTGTTAATAATAAATAGAGAATATTACACTTTGTTTATATTATAAATTATTTTCTAAGGAGAAGTTGAGTTAGAGTAATAAAATATAATCAAAAAATGGTTAAATTATAGTGATAAAAAATAATCAAAGCTTTTTTACATTTAATATATAATAATAAAGTATTGATCATTAAAAAAAATGAAATATTTGTTTAAAAAAACTATATAAATGAGTATACATGTTAAATTAATCAAAACTTTTTTACATTTAATACATGATAATAAAGTATTGGTAATTAAGAAATGAAATATTTGTTTTTATGAATAGAAAAAAAAACTTATATAAATGAGTATACATGTTATACATGTAATAAAGTATTGGTAATTAAGAAATGAAATATTTGTTTTTATGAATAGAAAAAAAAACTTATATAAATGAGTATACATGTTATACATGTTATAGCATACTAAAAACTGAAAATAGCAAGAAAAAAGGCTTGAAAACCCTTTCAAAATCACAGAGATCCCTATAACATAAAGGATTTTTCATCACATAATTGGTCTCCAAAAAAATTTTACACTATTAATAAACCACGTTCTAGTTCCAAATCATATTTCCATAAGCATTTAAAAAATGAAATATATTTATTAAGTTTTAAATTAAGATTTTCAAGAGTTTTCACAACATTACTAACATAACAAAATATAAAACAAAACCTAATAGTATAACTTGGAATGGCATGAGCTAATCCTTAGAGCGAGAGTTGGAATCAACATTGATGTAATTAGGGGGAGTGGTCCTAGCAGCTTGTTCTCTTTGCTTTGGCTTGGCCATTTTTTTTCTCCAATCCTCTTCCTTCTCCATAGTAGTTCTTCCTTCCTCTTCTAAGCCCTCACTTCCTACCTCGAACCCCATATAGTATTTATTAAATTCTCATATTTTTTGTCAAGTTTATCTAGATTGTTGAGGATTTTAGTGTGATAGGTGCTTTTTAATTCCATAGTTAGAGCAATGAAAGTCTTCATGTGTCAATATAGATCTATATTCTTTAGGTATTTCATGTCCTAGCTTCTTGAAAAGCTAGTATCAGGAGTCGAGGAAATCATCTCCTCGTCTACTTTATCACTAGATGTCATACCTCATTTCTCCCTTACTATGTTTTCAATTTTCTCAACTTCTTCCTTGACCACAGCAAAAAACCTATAGGTATAGGCTCTTTCAATTACCACAACATAGGATATCTTAGACTTGTTCTTTGAGGGTCCTATTCATGGGTCAAGGTCCTAAACATGACCTGCATTTCCTTAGTCTCTCCCTATGCAACCTCTGGCTAGTTTCTCCCTACTTAGACTCTTTGGTGCTTGCCATCCTAGGTTGTCTCCTTCCCAAGTAGAAAATCCACAGGCTAGATCCCATAGAAAAATTCCAAAGAAGCAGACATGAATGGGCGACCATCTTCCTGAGAGAAAAAACAACAAACTAATAGTAAGCCTTGGCTTCAAATACTCATATCTCTAGTAACTAGTGCAGCCCAATTCCTCCCTTGAATGCTCATTTTCCAATCTAAATCCATCATTAATGCTTCCATAATAGGTCTCCTACCCACCATAATGAATTAGGTTAAAGCCCATCCTTTGATGAGATGGTGAATATCTAAATATGGGCATGGAGGGCAAGCCATGATGGCTCAAATCCTCATCTTCATCTTCACCCATGTCCTCCTTATGTGTGCCCATAACAAACATAACCTTCATGTGTCCTTCCTGCTAGCATGCCACCATGTTGCCTTCATGCCTCCTGAACACTCCATTTAGGTTTTTTTTTTTTTAAATATTTAATTGAGAGATACAGATTGTACATATCTTGCTAAAATTTCAATGTTTTTGTGAAGTAAATGTAGATTTTTAATTATTCAATAAATATTAATATAATGTATTATAAAATTACATGTGTTCGAAGTCAAACAACAAAGTAGTGAAATTATTGAATGCACATTTGTGAGTCCTTATTTATCAATTCCATTTACAATTATTGATAATAAAATAATAATTGTTTAGATCTTATATATAAGGATAGTCAATTTCCAAACTAGCTATCATTTACATTTTGTGCATGTGAACTCTACTACCTATTCCATGTATCTAGAAGTGCCTTTAAATAATATATCGATATATTGTACTTTCAGTATTTTCAATCTCCACCATATCAAAAGAATGTTCATTGGATTAAAACTAAGTATTATTCATGATTAATCAACAATACAATAATAATTGTAACTACAAAATTTGACATATTACATATATTATGCTTAATGATGATATTTTATTAAGTGTTGGTTTCTATTAAGCTTAACGAAATATGTGGGCAAGCATCATTCTTTACACTTTTTTCATAGTCTTGATTTATTACCTAATGTAAGTAGTGTTTACCTTAATTTGTTGAGTTATTTAGCTTTGTACCCTCTCAGTGTACACTTTGACATATGCAAGTCAATGTGAAGCCACATGCTAAAGCCCTTTGGCCTGGCACCACAACCCCAAATTGGCCTCTCCAAGACCCCCGACGGTCGATTAGATCACATTACAAGATCCTCCATAAGACCCCTCACGATCGATTAGATCACATTACAAGATCATCCATGGAACACACCCTTTGTTGACCATAATACATGTGGGCAACAAATTGAGCATGTGCCACACAATCATGTTCTTTCATATATAAAGAGCATTTCATGGTAGATTTTTGTGCTCCTTATGAATAAAATCAACTCTAATAAAATCTTAGAAAATAAAGAATTCATTGTTTTTAAGTTTCTGTGGTGAGGAGTTTCGCATATGTTGCATAGATCAAGCAGGGTATCCTGCAACCACTTTCTTGATTCTATAGATGTCATTTTCACCCAAAACTGGGCGGACCCAAACGCTCAAATCCACAGAGCGATTCTTAGATTGTGCTAGTTTAATTTAATCCTAAATTGAAATATGACTCCCAATTTGTGCAGGGTAAGGCCACCCTTGAAACCTTCCGATATTTAGCATTCACTTCCCAATTAGGGAAAAATGGTATTCGTGTTCCTTGAGTCCTTCAAAGACTAAAATATCACACAAAATTCTAACTCAAAGGTCCTAAATCAGAAGTATCAGTAATGCTTGTTAATTTTTCACAGAAAGCATGCTGGAGAAAATAACTATTTACTTTATGTTCTTGGATGTCAGCTACTTCTCAAGAATGTTAGCCAACAACGTGACAATAATGGTCTGGTAAGACATCGTTTCATTTTCAAGCCTGGAAGAATATTTTTGTAGTTGTATGCAACTCAAAAACATTGTAGAAAGCCTAAATGCTCCATAGAGACTTCGCTACTAAAATGTTAGTTTTTCCTCATTTTTTCTTATTTTAGTAAGAGAATATGATAAGAACAACATATCATCTAAGAAGGAAAATATCATTACATAGGAAAAACAAGTCAAAACTACCAAGAAAACATGGAAAGAGGTTGCACGACCTATCTTGATGCCAGGTCGTAAATGATTGTGCCATTTTTCACGATATTGCTTTCCCACACGAGCTACAAGAGTCTGTGCAATATGCAACCATTTTTCGCAATCCATATGCTTCAAAAAGCTTCATAAGAAACCTGCAAACCATAATTCATGACACAATTAAATTATCAAGCATTTTAGCAAACTTCTATGGCATGTTTCATAAGTCTTCTACCCATAAATGAAACAAAATGTAGAGATCACTGCAATTCAATCCCATTGTCATGATTCAATCTTGAGCTCTAACCATTATGAATTTGTGACAAATTTCCTAAAGGCTTCAACCAATATATACCCATAAAAGACCATAAAAATTGTTGTGAAGTTCATGAAGTAATTTACCTATCTTCTTCTGTGGTCCACTGGCCCATGATTACATTGGGTCTCTTAGTACCTCTAGTAAGACATTTGACATGACACTTTCCTTCCTTGAGAGATGAAGGTTTGGAATATATCTCCTTCCTTTCTTTCTTCCTTGATAAACCGTGTGGTAGTAGTAACACATGAAAATTATTCTCGCAAATAGAAAGACATATTCATTAAATCGAGACTGGGCAGACCACCATTGATAGTAGGTGAAATATGTTGGAGATGTATATGATTATGTTCAAGTTGGTTATCCAAAATATGAGACTTTATTTTTAGATATAACATGGAATGATTTTCATAAAAACCTTTAATACGAGACGACCCAACACCTGCTCCCACTAAAATACTTCCCAACTCCCCATCTTTTGATCCAATATTGTTGTTGATTACTGGTAAAAACTCATGAAAAAGTGGCTTTAATGTTTTCCCCGTTGAAATCAAAAATCTTAAAAGACACCATTCAACTATATCCATCAATTACTCAATTAGCCAAAAACTAAGAGGAAAATTATCAATAACTAGAAGTTCCTACTCATTAGGATGTTTGTAGTCGACATCTGCATCATTCTCATGCGCTCATCATTGCTCTATAGAATGAAACAACATCTACTACCTGTCGTGGTCAACTCCATAGTCTGCATCTGCACTATCCCCCTTCGTTCATGGCTACTCTACACAACACTGCAACATATGCTACATGTCGTGGTGACAAGATAGGGCATGTGCTCCATGTAGGAGCAATCATGCAGAATCCAAGGTGTTATGGCCACATCCCAAAGCACAGGTGGCATCATGAAAGCATCTATCAATTAAGACAATATAAAGTATTTATTATTATGATTGTTATAATAATTAATTTTTTAATGCATTAGTGCTAAATATATTTTCAAAATAACAGGTCTTACTATTTCTCAAATACACAAAAAGATATTCGTTTCATGCATAAATGTCATGTTGTGTGCATGCCATCTTCCTATACCCTAATCAATCGATGGATTAGGTTGGTTGAATAAAATGCCCCGATGTCGGTCATAAATTCCTTATAAGAAGGGTCCCCTCCATTGATGTAGGGTGTTTACTTAATCCAATGTCGTCTACCAACCTGTTATTTTGGTCCACATAATTGCTAGTTGTTGCAAGTAGTCATGGCCCTATAGTAGTCTCTAGTATTGTTCATGCCTCCCTCTATTCCTCTTGTTTCGAAATCTCTTCACGACCCTTTTCCTTGTCTGCCATTCACATCCCCTTTTGTCCACCATTAACGTCCCCTCGAGCCTGGGTAAATGTGTTGTCAAATCTTGTACGAATAGTTGTCTTAACTCAGGCTCTATAGTCTCTCTCTTTCGGGCAATCGCTCTTGTTTATATCATCATATGAAATGCCTCTCTCGGGTTATCTTAATGCCTCTTTTGAGTAACTCATCTGACTCAATGGATCCTCTCATTTGTTTGGGGTCCTTCCGGAGGGTAAAATCTATCATTTGTTCTAATGGGCCCTTCTCAATGAAGTACAAACGAGCGCCTTATATAGTCTATGGGGATCCATTTGTCATTTCCTCTTGTTGTTTCCTATGCTTATGCTATGTGGTCCATCCCCGAATATCAATATAAACATAGTTATTAAGTGCAACAAGAGACATAAACAATGATCTTGAAGATCAAAACTGCTTGACTATGCAAACAATTGAAACAGGAAGGAGAGTAAGAGATTGATTGTTTAGTTGCAGAAACATTGAAAATGTACACACCCTTTTATTCCAGAAATCTCGAATATATACATCTATGTTCACTTATTCGAGAAATATGAAATGCATTCTATCTCTACTCATGTGTTTCAACTTGGTTTTTTAATGCATACACTCTTAATAATTTGCGTGAATGATATGATAAGAATATGGATCTAATTGATTTAAGATAGCCAAGGGATTGTGGGTTGGCATTGGGCATTGAAGCTTAAGACTAAAGTATAAGACTAAAGACTAAAAGCATAAGACTAAGGACTTAGAATGAGAAGTCTATTTCTATATAAAATGGAGAAAGATGAGTGTATAATCCTATCCATGGGGAATGAAGATTGTCTTAGAGCCAATATGCAATTTGCAAAATACAGAAAAGGAGATAGAATATAAAAATATTAATCTGGGAATGTATAGCCCCTATTTGTAATCATTCCCGTGCATAAAAAGAACTAAACAAAAGTAATTTCTTATTGTTTTCCCAAATGGATTTCCATGTGTAAATAATTTATGTTATGTATGTGTACATGATTGATTTCTTCAGCCATGCCTTTTGTTGTTTAAATTACAGCCTGCAAGTAATACATAGTGAAAACTAATATACAATGAAATACAAACAAGTTTAAAAAAAAAAAAATTGTGCAAAATTAATTAAGGGCCATGTCAGTGAATCATCTTGGCCATAGGTCGAGTGATTATGAATTTCTCCATCTGAGATATAAGATAACATTTCAAAGTGATTATGAATTTCTCCATCTGAGATATAAGATAACATTTCAAGAAAAACTAAGGGGATGTTTCCTTGATACAATATGAAATTCTAATTTATATTGTCTTATCCCATGCCCAATTTTTTAATTTTTAAACTTCGGTTTGTGTCCTTCATGCCTAATAATTTGTTTTAAAGTGTAATTTCTATTTTTCATGTCTTTTGATTCATGGCATGGCATATTTTATACTTAGGTTAGTTGATATAGAGATATATATTTTATGTCCAACAACTATCCAAATATGCAAATTTGCACTTTCCTTCAAATTCATCCTTCTCACTATTTTGTGCACTTCCAACTAATTTTGATATATAAAATTCATGTTATTTTATAATTCATAACACAAAATTGTACGTTATAAGATTTTATTATTTACATGAATTTTAGTTTATTTTCACTATTTTTTTTTAAATTATTCCAGAACTATATCAGTTGGAATCGGTCGAAATGCAAACCACATATTTGACAGGTTTGAGTAGGCACTGGAGGCAGTGGAAATCGATGACAACCGATTTAGTTGGTGATTGTGGACAATTTTCCCCTGAGAAACCTTGGTCCATCTGCTTCCCAAGTTTAGATAACTATAAAGACATAACCCAAATTTCAATTTATGGTTTGACTTATTTAAAATGAACAAAACCCAAAATCTTGAAGTTAATGTTAAATGCCATGACAACCCAGACATAATCAATTAGGGTTGAATTGCAGGTTCAAATTGACTCTGTAAAGAAGGAATTATTGATGAATTATTTGAAGTTGGAAGCTAAAGAAGCAATAGATCTTTAGAGCATTGACCCTAAAGGTTTTAGCTAGGGGAAATTCCCCGACGTGAATTCAGAAGTTCACAATCTTGGTCGAGAGGCGATAATAATAATTCAATGCACTAAACATAATCATCCTATTGTGATATTGATGACAACATTGCACCAACTAGATTTGGAAGTCCTCCATGTAAGTATTTCTACTGCGAAGGATTCGTTAATTATCCAGACAGTCATTGTTAAAATGACTAGAGGTTTGTACACGGAAGAGAAACTTCATGCCCTGCTTTGTAAAAACGTAGATGACCTGAATTAAGTAGTGGAATATCACTACAATATTGAGAATTTGTCTTTGCATGCTTCATCGTGAATTGTGTTTCAGACAAGAAATGGTGATGGTGTCCTCCAACACCATTTTGTAACATAATTCAAGATTATTTGTAGAGGCAAAGGGCAAGGACTGTGTACAATATGATGTGCACAAGGGTGGATGGTTGTGGTGAACAAGTGTACAATAGAAAACATGCCCTAAATCATGGTCTTCACCCGCTATCGAATAAAGCACCGTGGTTTTATTGCATTGTGTTGAGTGCTCAACACACCCTAAAAGCTTTTATGAAATTTTGTCTCTTTTGGGTACCACTTGTTTTCTTTTGTTTTGCTTTATGAATTGAGTCCACTGTGGAGGGATTGTTAATTTTGTTTTCATGTCTCTTCATCGATCAAATTGGATTTGTTTCAACCTGTCAATGTGAAACCTTTGTGTCTAAAAAGAACTTGGCATTTTAAATAACTATCTACAGCTAAAATTGTGACCCACGTGCTTATGTTCAGAGTCAGCAAAATCCAAGCAAGTAAAATGACCACATAGTAACAATAATTGTCGATCGCCGATGTATCATCAACATTGGTAAAAAGTGGATTAGATTTACGCTAGTTGTTCATAAAGAAGATTCAGGAGGTTATTGATTTCCCATCGGCATCGACGAAATACGCGAGGAATAACTTTGACATGGGCCATGATGAACCCTCGATAGCCAATCCTTGATGCGTTTTTTATGGGTCAGTGAATTCTCAAATATTAAATCATGGAATTTTTTTGCATTGACATATCGTCGATCACTGATCCTCGATGCATTTTTGGCGTCGACAATTTTCGAAGGGGGTAATCCAAGAACACTTATTTAAACTTGTCACTGATTGTCGATCCCTGATGCATTTTTGGCATCGACAATGTTGGAACTGTTGTTAAAACACTTAGCTAATGAAAGTCCCTAATTCCGAATAACATGATTAAACGAAGACACCAATTTCAAGCGCCACATGTCTTTGTCGCATAGGAATTTCATATGGCCTAGTTTCATCCCAAGTCACCTTAGCTTTCCTAGTCAGACTTCCAAGTCATCATTTCCACATCAGCGATGTACGACAATATGGGTCGACGTCGAAGTTTTTTCCGAGAGATATCAACGAACAATGTCTAAAGAAAATCCCCGACTCTCGATTCACCCGTTAATTTAGTGGAATGATGGGATGTTTTCAGCACACAATAAGATCAGATTCTGCCATTTAATAGGCCAGTTAATGTTTTTCTCCACATACGTTGCTACCCCATGCGTCCATTGAACAACGCGAATTTGAAATAGTCGATGAACCACATTATAACCTGTTCCTGCGCCGCCAACCTACGACTGCATTTAATCTTGAACATAATGAAGATCTAGCGGAAGATTTTGTAGAATCGGACTCATACCCCGAATTGAATAACTGATGTGACAATGTAAGTATCGTCTTTGTTTAAATCATTAAGACAGCTTCGAATGCCTCCATTATGCACACAAGTTTCCCATTTCCAAAGCAGTCGAAGAAGCGAAGAGAGCATCTCAAGAGTTGTGTTTGATTCTCAAACTTTCAAAAAACCAGGTTAAGCTAGCGAGAAGAAGAGGTATGTGTTAATTTTTATCAGTTCGACAGTCATAATTTTTATGTATCAACATCCTATATGCAACATAATGTCTAACGTTGTTCTATCTGCAAGGAAAATGCCTCCAAGGAAGCTAATGACTAGACGCTTGCCGAGGGCACCGAAATTAAAGGAAGAAAATATTGGTGAGGGATATTCTCCCGGCACAACGAGGCAGTTGGAGTTTTCTCCTAGAGCGGAGCCGGTCATCAAGACATCAACTAAGAAAGCATTCGCTCACCCCCCTACTTTTGACGATACAGAAGCAACCACTGGATCAAAAATAATTCTCCCACAGTGGGGAGATTTATTCAACAAAATCAACTGGGAAGATTACCTGGATTATATCCCACACAACGACCTAGATGTAAGGGTGCTCGATGACCAGATTTTACCGAATATCCGACGGTTGTGCTTGCATCTAGTAGCCTATCAAACTCTATTCTTGCCCTGCATTGAGACTTTGAGTTGGATAATCGATCACACAAACGTGCAGAAGTTCCTAATCAATGATGAGAATGGCGGATGTGTCAGATTTTTTATCCTGACAAAGGTCTAAAAGTACTACAAATTTAGGGACCCGGAGGAGCGGTTGAACACATACTTCGTGGTGAAGTTCTATGAATTCCATGACACTAGTCGATTAATGGCCTCCTGGTGGAAGGAAGACAAGAAATTTACAAACCAGAGAAACGACTAGTACGGGACAATGAATCTGAGGAAGCCATATATCTACTTAATGGCTCTAATTTGTCGATTATACGGAGAAAAATACTACACCAAGTTATCAGAGGCATGGATGCCCCTGACATACACTGTGGCTATTTCGGGGAGTAGCTTCAACTGGGGAGAAATTATCTCAAAGCAATTGAGCACTAGTATACTGCAGGCTTAGTCACCAAAGGAGGGAGAAGCACCCACTTTTCACATGGCCTCGTATCTGCTAGATGTAATCTATGCAAGGGATGTCTTTTCTGGTATGAATCTGAGCGGGCACGTCACATAGCTTCTTGTACATGTCTACTTAAACATTCTATGGGAAAACATGTACAAGAAGTATTATGCTATTATTTGCGATGAATTCACCGCTCAAATTTATTTCATTATATTTAAAAAGGAATTCCCAAGGTTGTATGTAGCAGCCAAGAAAATGATTTTGAAAGTAGGCCACT
This sequence comes from Picea engelmannii, assembly GCA_009831015.1. Classification (NCBI taxonomy): domain Eukaryota; kingdom Viridiplantae; phylum Streptophyta; class Pinopsida; order Pinales; family Pinaceae; genus Picea; species Picea engelmannii. The sequence goes on along the minus strand of ML790768.1, from coordinate 466,469 downwards.
GGTACCTAGATGAGGCCACAACCTATATCAGGGTGTTCGGGGCCACTGGAGCACCACATTTTCTCCCCGCTCACATCCCAAACCGGCTCGTTGTAGGATAAATCTATTACCAAACTATCCTACAAGGCTATAATGCCACTTTGTTTAAGGACAAGAAACGAGCATTCATACCCTACAGTTTCCATGTAAGGTTTTATATAGTGAAGGACACTGCTCAAGCTAAACAAGAAGGTTTGAGTCAGCTAGAATACAGGATCCCGACATGCCAGTTTCGAAAGCATGACCCTAAAGGCCTAGTTCTCCAACATGCTTCACAAGTCTCTTCCTGTTGGCCATATGCACATGACAAGTTTGAAGATGATTTTTTACAGAATGTGCTCAGGATTGGGAGGAGGTATTATAGAGAAAATCTAACCTGAACATGACTAGGTTCAAAGCTATGAGTATGGATGAACAGGTCGAAACAATAGAACAGTCGACTCAAGAAGATCTAGGGGTTAGAGAAGAAATCAGAGCAGTAGAAACCACACAGGCACAAAGGAGGGGGTTGTTGTTACTAGAAGGATCCCAAAGAATCATCGACCCGCTAGAGAACGATCTTCAACTAGTAGAAATGATGAGGATCACCTCAGCCGACCCAATTACAATCAAAGAAGAGCTAAATGGCTCAGAGTCAATACAACTAGAGGAAACCACCCGTTTGGAAAACCCCAGAGTTCCATCACCACAGGCTAGATAACCGGTGACCATTCCAACCCAAGATGAGAGTCCAAGAACACTAGGTGAAATGGGTGTGCCAAATCCCCTATTTGATCTAATAACCATCTATGACGATGAAGAGAGTTCAGAGGTATCACTTGAAACTCTGATACTAATTACAGAGGAGAAAGAACATGGGGGAACATCTGCTCCAAGTTCTGATGCATCAATTCCAAACCCTCCGCAGGGCGACCATGAAGCCAAAAGTGTCTTAGACACTGAGTTTATAGACCTATCGGGGACCTTGAAAGATAGATCTAGGGATGAGCTAGGTTCAGGTGGACAAAAAGAGGAAGTACAACAACCAGAGATCAACACCTCGATAGCTGATCACCAAGTAAGTATTGAGCCTATCATTGACTCTTCAATTTTGGTCGATACCTCACTAGCCGACGAACACCAGACGAAGGTCGAGCCATCAGAACATATGGAAGAAGTACAAGAACCGGTCCTAGAACAAATACATATAGCAAGAAGCTTGGGTAACACTCTGACCTGGGGAGAACAACAAATCTCTGAGCCCGTTGATGAGGTCGCCAATATACAGGTGATCGCTTATGATAGGAAGAGGAAAGCTATCATGAGGAGAACCACCAAGAAAAGAAGACTCATGCTAGATAACTCGATTCTCATCACCACGGAGGAGAAGCTGCTCAACACAGAACATGCAAAGACATCTAAGCTCATCGAAATAGGGATGGCTATCACTGATGCCACATTGGATCGAGCAAATTGAGATGAAAAGGAACCAGCCACTGCACTGAAAGAACTAGACCATCTGCACCATTTGTAAAATATTACCAAGACTCAACACAAGACACAATGTTTCTGAAGAATGAGTTCCAAGATGCATATGAAAATTTCACAAGCGAAAGACATATTTTCACTACATGTGTAGTCGACTATCAAGAAGATACCCTTATGGAACTGGAAACCTATAAGGACGTGGAGAGATGGTATGAAAATGCATACCAAGCTGTAGAACGAATTGACTACATCAACGTAATGCAAAAGGGCCGAGACGCAAAGGATCATGGTATTTGAGTGCTAATGGATAACAACATCACCCAGATCAAGAAAGCAGATGAATAATGGGTAATTATGGCCCAGGAACCTCAGTGAGAAATACATAAGTGATGGGCCAAGTGCGAAACAAGTTGGAAAAATATCAATCGGGAGATGAGAGATATTGGCCTCCCAGAGTTCGTCTCACCCGAAGACTTTGTCGACTTGCATGACATAGTCAAATGACATGCGGGAAAAGACTCAACATGGGGAGTGGAGATCGCACATGTGGCAAGCATGACACTAGGTCAAATGCATAATTTTATGGAACATTTGATCAAGGCTCGTGCAATTCTGCAGCGGTTAAGTGCCAAAGTCGCCAAATATAGAGAACGGGTAGTGGAAGTGAAGGAAATGCTTGCGGCTCTGATGGATCAACACAGATTCTCATATGCTAACACATGTGAGGATATCTTCGTCAAGTGGTCAGAATATGAGAAGAGTCATCCACTCCAGTAGAACCACGAGATGATTTCCAGAGGACAAAGAGATCAAGCGCCACATGGCAATATTTTGTTTTACTTAATACAAACTTGTAGAATCTATTTTTAGTTAGTGATTCTTTATAAATAGGGGGATTGACCTTTTAGAGGTGGTCGATGGTTTTGGGAAAAGATGCTCTTTTTTTAGAATTGTGAAGAACTGTTTCTGAACAACCTTAATTGAGAAGTTTTGTTTAGAACCAGAGACAAAATTATGTTTTTCATCAAAGGCGTTATGTGATTGTATTGAGGAGGAATTACTTCCAACTTTTATTTTAGTAATTGATGCGGTAACGAGTAAGAGTTTCTGAATATATTGATAATCTATCTGTTTCAATATTTTAGTAGTTCTTTTGTTCTTAATGATGAAAATAAAATCGTTGTGTTAATGTGTGATTGATGGTAGAGCTAAGGAAACTATTTTTTTTGCACTCATCTTATTGCATGCATATATTTTTTTCAATAATTGTATCTCAGTCACTTTTGAAATACCAACAAGTTAATGTATTATTACTAGACTTGTAATAGGTGTGAATATCTTTTTATGCATGCTTCAACACGAGGGTTATCCCAGGATCAACCTTCTTCAGTAGTTAAGAATCCCCTCTATCAGTTGGTTTATACTAGCACGCCTCATTTTATTAGACTCATCTAATAAAAGAAAACACAAAAAGAGAACATTTAATCTGAAGGAGGAACTTTCACAAAAACATATCCTGTCAATCACTAAGTAAAGCCCATCGATATATTAGCTAGATCGAAAGATCTGGAGAATCATTCCACCATAAAATGCTGCAAAATCTAATTGGGCCTCTAAGGGGAGTTTGGTTCCTATTGTTGAGTTAAAGGGATCTCTGACCCCTCAACAGAATTGGCGTTAGAAGGAGGGCATGAATGAATGGCTAACAATATTTCTGATAATATATTTCACATAGCCTATAGATTCAAAACAACCCACATGCATGGCTAGTAAATTTAAAGACATCCCACATACATAGAGTACTCCTGAAACAAGTAACTCACCCTAGCATGAGGAAGAACACCTATTCCCTGAAATACCTTATTCTCTTCCCCACGAGGAGTTGAACCAATTGAAAAGAATCACAAGAGCTTACGCTCGAAAAATTGGATCGTTACCCTTAGCCCCACTACTTCCTCATAGAAAACAAGTAAGTAGACTAGTTGTTGATACCCCTGACCAGGTTTTTGTTCAAACAGTAGAAGACCTAATAGATTTTTCCCTCACTGAGATCAAACAACCCCTTAAACTAATCCCCGAAACACCAGCTGGTAACTACTCTGAGCCTGACGATTTAGAATCTGATGTGGAAGGGTTTAACTCGAATCACTCAGTTTCATAATCAGACGACATGGAGGATAATAATGGTAATAATGAAGAAAGGGGAAATCAACCTCCAAATAATCAGCCTTCGTTGGCCAGAGATGCTCTAGAAATCCTAGGATGGGTACATAACCTCCCTCGACATCCAGAAAAATTACTTCCCAAATTCGACCTTGAAACCTCCAGATTTCTTGAAGACCATATTAAAAAGTTCATACTAGCTATAAGACTGATGAACGTACAACATGAGGACATAATATGTAGGCGTTTTCCCTATACCTTTGAGATTTTAGCCTCGACTTGGTATTTTAACTTGCCTGTGGGGTCCATAACTAGTTGGACAAAGTTTCAAAAAGATTTCTTAGGCAAATTTGTAGAAGAAACCACCACATGAGATTTAATGGATGAACTATTCGCCGCCACCATGAGTTCAAAAGAGAAGGTTGAAGACTTAAATCAATGGTTTACCACTATCTTGAACAAATTTCAACCTGAAGCTAAACTTACTCATGAGTTGCAAATTGAGGTATATGTTAATGCTCTCCCTGCTTCCATTTCCATGTTTGTGAAAAGGGTTGCCAAACATACCCTAGATGAAAATTTCGAGGAAGCCAAAAGGATTGAATTCCAAATTAAGGGATGCAAAGAGGGCTAGGTCTCACTAGTTAAGAAGGAAGTTCAACCTCCACCTAGGAGAGGATTTTGTTGACTAGACCCCCGGGAAAACAAACAGAAAAAGGTCATGAAAAGGGAAGTGGGGACATAGAATACCTACAACAGATGATAAATAAATTGTCAAATGAAATTGTAGACATGAAAAGAAGTGTCGGGGAAGGAAACCAAGGTCAAAGTCCCTATAAAAACTTTTTTAAGATAAGCCCACCTTTCAAAGCAATTGAACCTCCCCCAACCAACTTAAACATTGACCCGGGTAATGTAGCATCTGACTCTTTTTGTACGTATCATCAAGTGAAACATTCCAAAAGAGATTGTCCCCAATGGGTGCACACTATGAATTTAATGTCCAATCAGTTCCTTGACGAAGTTTCTCTTACCGAACAATCAAGCGGCTCAACGGTGAACAATGTCGATCAGGAAGAAGTTGAGTTGCCGAAAGAAACAACCATGTTGTTATGGGATCCTGACTTGTCGTTGCCTCTCGATGATGTACTTGAAGTTTAGGAACCACCCGCTGAGGTTTTGGCGGTGCAAACGCGAAGTAAGGGTCAACCGGTCTCAAGTGACCTTATCACTATCCAATATTCGAGGGGAAATCAAACAACCAATCACTTGAAAGAACCTTTTATGTCCCAAAGAAATCTTATAAACATACATACACGGGAGTCACCCAAGATGAACTACAACATAGTAGAAGACTTAAAGAAGTTGAAGGATAATGTGTCGGTCATGGACATGTGTAGAATTCCCCAGCAAAAGGATTTTTTGTTACAAGCCTTAAGGTCAATAGAAGCCCCTATAACAAGCACTGACCTAGATGAGGTCCCATCTCCCATAGATCTCAAGAACAAACCAAATGTGAATGCTTGATCTGTAGACAAAAGAGGAAATTCATTTGTCCCACCTTTCCTTTTAATGTTTGAAGTCTTCAACCAAAACCTCCATAATTGTTTAGTTGATTCAGGGGCATCCTCCAATTTCATGCCATTATCAATCTGTAAGAAATTGAATGCAGTTGTGCTCAAAAGTGATAAACACATTATACAACTAGACAGAACTCAGGTAAAAGTTATTGGGGAACATAAGGATGTCATGATCAGAATGGCTACATATCCAAAATTTGTTCAAGTAATTGACATCATTGTAGTAGATATCCTAGAATCTTATGGACTGCTACTTAGTTGATATTGGTCCGAGAAATTGAATGGATACTTTAGCATGGACTAGGCTCACCTCTGGTTGCCACTAAATGGACATACCAACATGATTAGGATTGATAGGGAAAGGTATCTCAAACATATTGTCACTGATTTAGAAGCCTTCAATGAACCCTCATTGACAGATTTCCCCATGCTAGGAAAGTACTCCTGCGATTCTGATTTCGAAAATTTCGCTCCTCTCTCGTCTGATGTACCTCTCACTCAAAAATACTAAATGGATTTTCAAGTGAATCTACTGGCAGCAGAAGAAGAAATCATCTTCTGCCAATAACCTCTGTTGGAAACAACAGACAATGTATACGGAGATGAGGAAATAACTAGGCATGAAGAAGTTGCTAAATTTCGCTCAGAAATTTGGACTTTGTATTTTTATGGATCTAAATCACAAGAAGGGTCAGGAGCAGAATGTATCCTCATTGACCTAAAGGGGAAGCAGAATTTCCTATCCTGCAGACTAGAATTTGAATGCACAAATAACACTGCTGAGTATGAAGCTCTAGTTCAGGGATTGAAGAAAGCCATATACTTAAACATTAAGGAACTGGAAGTTTTTGGGGACTTTAAAATTATTGTTAGGAAAGTGAAGAATACTATACATTGCAATTCACCCCACTTGAGGAAGTACCAACGAGAGGTGCATAGTCTAATAGAACATTTTGAGGCCTTCAATATTACCATTGTTCCCAGGACAAAGAACACTATTGTTGATTCCCTAGCCACCGCAGCCTCGAGGCTATCCCCTTTAGAAGACTATGAAGCCTCCAGGTTCACTGTGGAACTACTCTACAAACCATTAGTACCCAAAAATATTTCTAATTGGAAGGTTTTTGAAGGAGATGAACAGATTGTAGATTTTCTGACCAATCAAGAGAATTTTAAAGATCTGGCTATTGATGATGAAGTATTCCAAGAGAAACTAGAAGAAACCGATTTCCACGAACAAAAGGGCGGAACAGATCACTCTAATAACAAACCAAGGCTTCACACGATACTGAAAGGGGTAGCCAATTTGGAGAACCTTTTCGACCTAAGGGAAAGATTTAAAGGGTCAAAGAACACAAAGACAAGGAGTTCATGTCCCATATATGAGACTATAAATCTAGGAACCCCGGAAAACCCTAAGAATATAAATCCAGGAAAAATTGTGTCTAAAGAATACATGAAAGCTTATCTCAAACGTTTTAGAGAATATCAAGATGTCTTTGCATGGTCCTATCGAGAATTGAAAACTTATGACACTCACATTATTCAACACACAATCCCGTTAAAATCCAGAGTAAAACCCTTCCAACAAAAGCTCATGAAGTATCATCCATCTTTGGAACCCCTCATGTATCAAGAGTTAAACAAATTACTAGATGCTAAGATTATGTTTCAGGTTAGACACTCTACCTGGGCAGCAAATTTGGTTCATGTCAAGAAAAAGTCTGGGGAGATCCGCCTGTGTGTAGATTTCATAAACCTTAACATAGCATAAAAAAAAGATAACTACCCAGTCCCACCCATGGAAAAACTCTTGCAAACTATGTCTGGTTCTAAAATTTTCTCCCTTCTAGATGGTTTCTTAGGTTATAACGAGGTTCTAGTTTCAGAGGAAGACCGATTGAAAACTACCTTCCGAACCAAGTGGGGAACTTTTGCTTATAAATGCATGCCCTTTGGGTTGATTAATGCAGGAGCAACCTTCCAAAGGGCCATGGACGTAGATTTTCGGGGATTGATTAACAAATGTGTAGTAGTATATTTGGATGACGTGACTGTGTATTCAAATAACATAAAAGATCACATCCAACATATAACCCGTATTTTCGAAAGGTGTAGGAAATATAGAATATCTTTAAACCCTAAGAAAACTATCTTTGGTGTCCAGGAAGTGAAACTACTAGGTCATATTATATCTCAAGCAAGAATTCATATAGACCCAGAACGAATAAAGGATATAACTTAGCTTCCCTTACCCCATAACAAAAAGGATATGCAATCCTTCTTTGGAAAAATTAATTTCGTGAGCAAGTTCATGCTTGATTTCATTGAAACTGTCAAACCCTTACAAAAAATGATCTGCAATGATGCACATTTTAAGTGGGATGACGAGCGAAAATATGCTTTTAACAATATCAAGACTACAATATCTCAAGCTCCGGTGTTGCAAAGTCCTGACTTTAGTAAATATTTTTTCCTCTATACTTTCGCCTCTGACCAATCCTTGGCTGCAGTATTGACCCAGAAGGATGATGATAACAATGAGGCACTGATATCATTCATGGGCACTAATCTCCAAGGAGTCGAATTGATTTACCCTACTATAGACAAACAAGCTTATGTGGTGTACAAAGCAGTAAAACATTTCAGATCTTACATCCTAAAAGATCACACCAAAGTCATCGTGCCTCATCCTGTAGTCTGATCCCTATTCACTCAACAAGAGATGGGGGAAAGAAGGGGAAATTTGATGGCAGTTGTACAAGAATTTGATCTAGATATAAAACCTACCAAATTAGTAAAGGGATAAGGATTGTGTAAGCTGGTCGCAGAATCCCAAGATCGAATAAATGAAGACCTCGGGTGGGATAATGAATTAGCATTATGGTGTAGTGAGGATTTATACATTTCCCCAGGGCCAGAGTCTTGGTATGGAAAATTGATTTACCTCCTGCATCATGGGACTTGCCCAAAAAACTTAAACCCTAAGGAAAGGAGAGCTCTCAAACTAAAATCTTAGCAATATCGCCTCGTAAATTCAATACTTTTCCGCATAAATTATGATGGAGTACTTTTGAGATGTCTCAAATGTGAAGATGTAGAAAAGGTTCGGAGGGAGCTCCATGATGGTACTCCAGGTGGAAACTTTGCAGGGAATACCATGACTCACAAAATATTAAGAGCCGGTTATTACTGGCCTACTCTATTTAGGGACGCTCATACATATGCTAGGAACTGTAAATCTTGTCAAATGAGCACAGGTAGAGAAAACAGAGCAATTGTCCCACTCCAACCAGTGACCATATCCAGACCATTCGAGCAATGGGGGTTAGATGTCATAGGGGAGATTACCCCGATTTCTTCAAAACAACATAAATACATACTGACTGCGACAAACTATTTTACGAAATGGGTTCCCTCTGACTCACATGAATGAAAAGTTTGTAATCCAATTCATAGAACAACAATTGATCACAAGGTTTGTGGTGCCTTCCGTTCTCGTTTTTGACAATGCTGCTTACTTTTCTTCTACTCTATTAACAATTTTTTCTCTAGACAAAGGAGTCATAATAAGATACTCTGCAAACTACTATCCATAAGGGAATGGGGTGGCATAATCAACTAATAAGAACCTAGTGAGGATCTTGAAGAAAACAATCATAGACAATCAGAGGAATTGGCATAGCTCGCTTCATAATGCTTTATGGGAGGATAAAGTAACACCCAAGGAAGCTATAAGAAACTCTTCATACTTCCTGGTATACGAACAAGAAGCTATTCTCCCAAATGGGTTATATCTTTTGTCACTTCAACTTGCTCAGGTTTCAAGAGGAAAACCCTCATCAGTTATTCAACAAAGAATTGATACCCTCCTCATGCTTGAAGAATAAAGGGAGAAAGAAAAATCGAAGTTCATTGCTCATCAACAAATAGTTAAAAGATGGTTTGACAAGCATAAGGCCAAAGAGAAGAATTTTGAAGTAGGAGACTTAGTCCTGAAATGGGATAGAGAAAACAAACCTAAGGGAAAACATTCGATGTTTCATAATCTATGGCTCAGACCTTTCCAGGTATCCGAGAAAATTGGGGCAGGCACGTATCGGTTGAAAAATCTGAGGGGGGAACCCGAAGCTCTCCTGGTGAATGGCCAAGCCCTAAAACAATATTTCTGTTAAAAAAAAAGTGTGTGTGTCTTTTAATGTTATATTCTAATTAGGATAAATGTGTAGGTTTAGGGTAGACTGCTTGCAGCGTACTTTTTATTCCCGTCTTTTCTTTTGTTTGGTATTTTCCTGTAATAAAGTTGTGTTTCATAAAACATTGGTTGACCCAAATAAATATGGTGTAACAAACTCTGCTCCTAACTCACGCTTACGTGCAACATAAGAAACACTTGACAATTACAAATTTCTTCAAAGAGATCTATATCTTGTCTTTGCAAAACAAACGACCTTAGTAAGTGATGAAGTGTCTTCCTGGTGGTCTGGTAGAGACCAAAGGGAAAGATGGCAAGTTGTAGAGGACCACAATTACCTCTAGATAGAGCTAGGAAGTATTTCACATTAACCATTTCATCTTGCAAATAACGGACGTCCTCCTCTCCCACTCCCCTAGGGAATTTCTGCCAGAAACAAATCAATTATATTAAATGAGTGCAAAGTAGGAGAGGGTATGCAGATAACTATGCCGAGGCTATGGACGCTCGCTGGTAGCGATGCAACACCGTAGCGTGTGAATAATGATAGCTAAAAGGGCCTCGAGCTAGTGAATGCCTTGCTCGACTCTCGTCAAAAAGGAGGCGTGCGTCACAGTGAAGAGGAACAAAGGTGGGATAAGGTTTAAACTCCATAGGCGAACCTCGATTCATGAACCCGAGAATTTGTACATGCAAGGATAGGAAATACTTTGTTAAAAGCGAAGCCAGATAGTTTCTCAACCAACTTCTGCATGAGCTAAGCCCGAAGGAAGGAACAAAGATTCAACTTTCACACAGAGAATCACTATTTGTTGAGCGCTCAACATACCCTAAAAGCTTTTATGAAATTTTGTCTCTTTTGGGTACCACTTGTTTTCTTTTGTTTTTCTTTCTAAATTGAGTCCACTGTGGAGGGATTGCTAATTTTGTTTTCATGTATCTTCATCGATCAAATTGGATTTGATTGAACCTGTCAATGTGAAACCTTTGTGTATAAAAAGAACTTGGCATTTTAACTAAGAATCTACAGCTAAAATTGTGACCCGCGCACTTATGTTCGGTGTTGGCAAAATACGAGCAAGTAAAATGACCACATAGTAACAATAATCACCGATCGCAGATGTATCATCGACATCAGTAAAAAGCGGATTAGATTTGTGCTAGTTGTTTGCAAAGAAGATTCAAGAGGTTACCGATTTCCCATCGACGTCGATGAAATACGAGAGGGATAAAATTTGACATGGGCCATGATGAACCCCCGATAGTCGATCACTGATGAATTTTTTTGGGGTCGATGAATTCTCAAAGATTTAAATCATGGAAAAATTTTGCATTGACATATCACATTTTCGACATCGACAATTTTTGAAGGGGGCAATCCGAGAACACTTGTTTAAACTTATCGTCAATCCCCGATGCATTTTCGACATCAACAGGGTAGGACCTATTGTTAAAACTCTTAGCTAATGAAAGTCCCCGATTCCGAATAACACGATTAAACAAAGACGCCAATTTCAAGTGCCATGTGTCTTTGTCGTGTAGGAATTTCGTACAGCCTAGTTTCATCCCGAGTCACCTTAGGTTTCCCTGTGTCCTAGTCACTCTTCCAAGTCAACATTTCCACATGAACGTTGTACGACAAGATGGGTTGGCGTTGAAGTTTTTTCCACGATATATCAACGATCATTGTCTAAAGAAAATCCATGACTCCTGATTCACCTGTTAATTTAGTGGAATGATGGGACATTTTCAGCACACAATAAGATCAGATTATGCCATTTAATATGCAAGTTAATGTTTTTCTCCTCATGTGTTTCTACCCCATGCGTCAATTGAACAATGGGAATTTGAAATTGTCGATGAACCACATTATAGCCCACGCCTGCACCGCCAACCTACGACTGCATTTAATCTTGAACATAATGAATATCTGGCGGAAAATTTTGTAGAATCGCACTCATACCCCGAATTCAATAACTGATGCGACAAGGTAAGTATTATCTCTATTTAAATCACTAAGAGAAATTCAAATGCCTCCATTCTGCACACAAGTTTCCCATTTCCAGAGCAGCCGAAGAAGTAAAGAGAGTGTCTCAAGAGTTGTGTTTGATTCTCGGACTTTCAAAAAACCAGGTTAAGCTAGCGTGAAGAAGAGGTATGTGTTAATTTTTATCATTTTGGCGGTCATAGTTTTGAGGTATCAACATACTATCTGCAACACGATGTCTAACATTGTTCTATCTGTAGGGAAAATGCCTCCAAGGAAGCCAACGACGAGACCCTCGCTGAGGGCACTAAAATTAAAAGAAGCAAAGATTGGTGAAGGATCTTCTCCCGACACAACAAGGCAGTTGGAGTTTGCTCCCATAGTGGAGTCGGTCATCAATACATCGACTAAGAAAAAATGCACTCAGCCCCCTGCTTTCGATGATACAAAATCTGAGTTGGCACATCACAGAGCTACATGTACATGTCTACTTCAACATCCTATGGGAAAACAAGTATAAGAAGTCTTATGCTCTTATTTGTGATGAATTCATTTCTCGGATTTATTTCATTATATTTAAAAAGGAATGCCCAAGGTTGTTTGTAGAAGCCAAGAAAATGATTTCGAAAGTAGGCCACTGGTACCTATATGAGACCACAACCTATATCAGGGTGTTCGGGGCCACCGGAGCACCACATTTGCTCCCCACTCACGTCCCAGACCGAATCGTTGTAGGATAAATCTGTCACCAGACTATCATGTAGGGTTGTAACACCACTTTGGTTAAGGACAAGAAACGAGCATTCATACCCCATGGTTTTCATGTAGGGTTTTATATAGTGAAGGACACTAATCAAGCTAAGCAAGAGTGTTTGATTCAGCTGGAATACAGGTTCCCGACAGGATGATTTCGCAAGCATGACCCTAAAGGCCTATTTCTCCAAAATGCTTCACAAGTATCTTCCTGCTGGCCATACATACATGACAAGTTTGAAGATGATATCTTTATAGAATGTGCTCAGGACTAGGAGGAGGTATTGCAAAGAAAATCTAACCCAAACATGACTAGGTTCAAAGCTATGAGTATGGATGAGCATGTCAAAAAAATAGAACAATCGGCTCAAGAAGCTCTCGGGCTTAAAGAAGAAATCAGAGTAGCAAAAACCACAAAGGCACAAAGGATGGGGTTGTTGTTACTAGAATGAGCCCAAAGAATCATCGACCAACTAGAGAACGATCCTCAACTAGTAGAAATGATGAAGATCACCCTGGTTGACCCAATCACAATAAGAGAAGACCTAAATGGATCAGATTCAATACAACTGGAGGAAACCACCGGTCTGGAAAACCCCTGAGTTCCATCACCACAGGATAGATCATTGGTGACCATTCCAACCCAATATTAGAGTCCAAGAACACCAGGTGAAATGGGTATGCCAAATCCCTTGTTTGATCTAATAACCATCTATGATGATGAAGAGAGTTCAGAGGTCTCACTTGTAACTCCGATACCAATTAAAGAGGAGAAAGAACCCCGGGGAACATCTGCTCCAAGTCTTGTTGCATCAATACCAAACCCTCCGCAGGGCAACCATGAGGCTGAAAGTGTCTTAGACACTGAGTTTCTTGACATGTCGGGGACCCCGAAAGACAACTCCAGGGATGAGCTAGGTTCAGGTGGACAAAAAGAGGAAGTGCAACAACTAGAGATCGACACCTTGACATCCGATCACCAAGTAAGTATTGAGCCTATCATTGACTCTTCAATTTTGGCCGATACCTCACCAGTCGATGAACACCAGATGAAGGTCGAGCCATCAAAACATATGGAAGAAGTACAAGAACCGGTCCTAGAACAAATACATACAACAAGAAGCTTGGGAAACACTCTGACTTGGGGAGAACAACAAATCCCTGAGTCCATTGATGAGGTTGTTGATATATAAATGATCGCTTATGATAGGAAGAGGAAAGCTATCATGAGGAGAACCACCAAGAAAAGAAGACTCATGCTGAATATCTCGATTCTTATCACCACGGAGGAGAAGCTTCTCAACACAAAACACACAAATAAATCTGAGCTCATTGGCGTAGGGATGGCTATCATTGATGCCACGTTGGATCAAGAAAAATGAGATGAAAAGGAACTGGCCGCTGCACTGAAGGAACTAGACCATCTGAGCCATTTGTAAAAATATTACTAAGACTCAATGTAGGCCACAGTGTTTCTGAAGAATGAGTTCCATGATGCATATGCAAAGTTCACAAGTGAAAGACATCTTTTCACTACATGTGTAGCCGATTATCAAGAAGATACCCTTATGGCACTGGCAACCTGTAAGGACGTGGAGTGATGGTATGAAAAGGCATACCAAGCTATAGAACGAATTGACTACATCAACGTAGTGCAGAAGGGTCAAGACGTAGAGGAGCATGGTATTCGAGTGCTAATGGATAGCAAAGTCACCCGGATTAGGAAAGCAACCAAATACTGGGTAAGTATGGCCCAGGAACCTTAGTGAGAAATACAAAAGAGATGGGCCGAGTGAGAAAGAAGATGGAAAAAAATAAATCTTGAGATGAGAGACATTGGACTCCCAGAGTTCATCTCACTTGAAGACTTTGTCGATTTGCATGACATAATCAAACGACATGCAAAACAAGACTTAGCATGGGGAGTGGAGATCGAACAGGTGGCAAGCATGACACTGGGTCAAATACAAAATTTTATGGAACATTTGATCAAGGATCGTGCAGTTCTGCAGCGGTTAAGTGCCAAAGTCGCCAAATATAGAGAACATGCAGTGGAAGTGAAGGAAACGCTTGCAGCTCTGATGGATCAACACCGATTTTTGTATGCTAACACATGCGAGGATCTATTCGTCAAGTGGTCAGAATATGAGAAGAGTCATCTAGTCAAGTAAAACCACGAGATGATTTCCAGAGGACAAAGAGATCAAGTGCCATGTGGCAATATTTTGTTTTACTTAATACAAACTTGTAGCAGCTATTTTTAGTTAGCGATTCTTTATAAATAAGGGGATTGGCCTTTTAGAGGTGGTCGATGGTTTTTGGAAAAGACCCTCTTTTTTGAGAATTGTAAAGAACTATTTTTGAACAACTTTAATTGAGAAGTTTTGTTTAGAACCAGAGACAAAATTTTGTTTTTCATCAAAGGTGTTATGTGATTGGATTGAGGAGGAATTACTTCCAACTTTTATTTCAGTATTTTATGCGGTAGCGAGTAAGAGTTTATGAATCTATTGATAAGCTATATGTTTCAATATTTTAGCAGTTCTTTTGTTCTTAATGATGAAAAGCAAATCGTTGTGTTAATGTGTGATTGATGGTAGAGCTAAGGAAACTATTTTTTTTTGCACTCATCTTAATGCATGCGTATTTTCTTTCAATAATTGTATCTCAGTCACTGTTGAAATACCAACAAGGTATTGTATTGTTACTAGACTTGTAATAGGTGTGAATATCTTTGTCTACATGCTTGAGCACAAGGGTTATCCTAGGCTCAACCTTATTCAGTAGTTAAGAATCCCCTCTATCAGTTGGTTTATACCAACACACCTCATTTTATCAGACTCATCTAATAAAAGAAAAGACAAAAAAAGAACGTTTAATTTGAAGGAGAAACTTTCACAAGAAATATATCATGTCAATCACTAAGTAAAGCCCATCTATATATTATCTAGATCGAAAGATATGGAGAACCATTCCACCATCAAATGTTGGAGAGTCTAATTGGGACTCTAAGGTGGGTTTGGTTCCTACTGTTGAGTTAAAGGGATCTCAGACCCCTCAACACATTGGTGCATAATTTGTGTTAATAAAATTTTGAAAGGGAAACATTTGTATGTTTGAGTTGATTTTTTTGGCATTGATTTTGAGCATCGAGAAATGATTTCAAATGGTAGAAAATGTAGATATATTGGTAAGCCGATATGGTTGGAAATGATAGGTCAAGGCTCCATTCTAAGTGTTTTTGTTGAAATTGCGATGGGTTTATGAGCATGTTGAGAGCGAATGGGGAATGACACAACACATTGCAGGATGCAAAGAGGCATCCAACTCCCCGTGGTACTTCTAGGAAAAGTAGATGACCTAAAAAATTCTCGATTTATATGGCATTGATGAGTCACATCATTGATTTCGAACCTTCCAGTTATGAGGAGGCAGCATGCCAACAAGTTTGGAGAGATGCCATGATGGAGGAATATCAATCCATCATGAAGAATTATGTGTGGGAGATTGTACCGAGACCCGAGGGGAAGTCAATGGTGACTTCCATGTGGATCTACAAGATCAAGCATGTAACATACAACATCATCGAAAAGTACAAAGCGAGGTTCGTGGCAAGAGGGTTCTCCCAAAAAGAGGGGGTGGACAATGAGGAGATGTTTGCTCCAGTTGCCAGGTGCACTTCCACTAGGACCATTATTTCCATTGCAACAATCATGGATTGGAGATTACACCAGATGGATGTAAAGACTACATTCCTTAATGGTGTGATTGAGGAGGAAGTGTACATAAAAACAACCTTAGGGCTTTGAGGTACATGGGAGGGAGTCTCATGTTTGCAGGATGAAGAAGGCCTTGTACGGACTCAAGTAGGCACCCAGGGCATGGTACTCCGGGATTGATGGATACTTGATGATATTGGGCTTCACCAAGAGTGAACCATATCTCATCCTTTACTACAAGGTTGTGGATGGTGATCCTTTGATCTTAGTGTTATATGGTGATAACTTGTTCCTTATGGGAGTAGACCGACTCATCGATCAATGCAAGAGGGATTTGGCCTCTGAGTTCAAGATGAAGGATATTGGCTTGATGCATTATTTATTGGGATTGGAGGTGTGGTAGAAACCAGGTGAGATATTCCCTGAAAAAGGGAAGTACACAGTTGAGATCTTGAACATATTTGGTATGATGGGCTACAATTCTATGGCTACACCTATGATGACAAATCTGAAGAAGCTGAGTGATTCTGCTTCAGATTCAGATCTGGTGGATCCTTATGTACAGGTAGCTGATTGGATCCTTGATGTACCTGGTTAACAACATGCCATATATTTTCTTTGCAGTGATCACCCTGAGCCAGTTCATGGTTGAATCGAGGCACTTCCACTGGGTTGCAAAAAAGCATGTGTTGAGGTACCTACGTGGTACAATTGGATATGGTCTGAGATATGAATCAGGTAGTGAAGTGAGACATATTGATTTTGACTAGGCAAGGAGTGCAGTGGATAGAAAGAACACCTCAGTATGTTTCTCCAACTTAGGATCAACTATGATATCCTTCTTTACCAGAAAACAGACTTATGTAGCACTCAGTACAACTAAAGCAGAGTATATCGCAACCAATGTCGCAAGTCGCGGAGCAGTATGGCTTCAAAAACTTCTTGTAGGACTATTTGATCAAGAGCTAGAGACGACCTGATTACACTATGATAATCAAAGTTATGTGAAGATTTCAGAAAATCCAATATTTCATGACAGGTTGAAGCACATTTAGATCAAATATCACTTCATCCAAGACATGGTACAAAAGGGAGCAGTAAAGCTCCATTACATATCCACAGATGAGAAAATTGCGGACACTCTCACCAAGCCTCTGTCTAAAACAAAGTTTGTATACTTCAGAGACAAGCTTGGCATTATGTAGAATGTCTCCCTCACTGAGAGGGAGTGTTGATGTTTCTCCAGTTAGCAACATCAGGAAGACATTCTCCCAGATTGGTCATGTTGATTTGACCAAGGGAAATGACTCATTCACTCATAGAGCTTTGCTAGTAGTGAATGGCGCAGATGTAGTCTTTCCCCTGACAAGGAGTAGATAGACTCGAGGTGTTCTCACATTGCCTACTCCATGATGGAGTGATCTATATTAATTAGACGTGCATGCGAGGAAATGATCATCAACATAAATATAATATATAAATAATATATTTATAATATAATGTATGATGTATAAATATAAATAATCAATCATTAATAATAAATTAATTAATGAAAAGACAATAATGGAAAAGACATGTCCATTAATAAAAGGGCACTCCACCCAAGTATATATAAATCGGGGCTCTCAATTGTAATATATCATCTTATACAATATTTACTTACAACAATCTCTCATCAAGTTTGCTAAGTCTTGTTGAGATTTTCAGTGTGTAATTATTCTATGATAACAATAGAATTTAAATCAGAAGGTAATAATTATTAGATCTGAAAGTTGTAAAAATTCAACATTGAGGCCTCTTAAAGATAACATATTTGTGTCAAATACCATGGATATAATGCTATTGTAGATTCTGGCATAATGCAAATCTGTATCAAATATTGTGGATATAATATTATAGTATATCATGAATGTTATTATAAAGCTTGTCTAAAGTTTTGTATACCTAATTTGATTCCATAATGTTAGATCTTTTGGCATATGCGCTTATTTCTTGAAGCCACAATTCTTTATTTTTAACTACATAAATTTTTCCTAAGAGTGATATGTCTTGAATGTTCAATCATTATTGTGATTGTATTTGGACTAGTTTCATGATGTAAATAGGCAAACATAAAACAAATAAAATCACAATAACATAACTTTAAGATGGGTTCACAAGCAAAATTTTCCAATACATGTTATTTTACAAAGCCACAATTATTAATTAACTTCTCTTACTATGTTGGATAGAAAAAATCTAAAATCATTTTTATTTTTTTATTATTTTTTAATGTAACATTATGTACTAACATACATAACAAATCTCCTCCATACTCATTGTAGAGCACCTCTCAAAGCAATTATTTCTTTTAATACATCTTTAATATTAAATATGAACACATATAGAACACTTTCTAAAGTTCTTAACTAAATTGATAATCAAGTATATGAATAATTTCTAAATGTTGGTTTTAACATTAAATGATGAATATTCTTAAAAAAATGATTTAAAAACATGTTTTTATATATTAAATGGATGAATATAATTTTACATTGATGTAATATTTTTTTTAACTTTATTATATATATTCAAACATTTTCTAAGTTTCTTAACTAAATTGGCAATCAAGTACATGAATAATTTCTAAATGTTAAAAGATGAATAATTTCTAAATGTTGTTTTTAAACTTGAATGAGGAATATTCTTTAAAAACAAATGATTTAAAAACATATTTTATGTATTAAATGGATGAATATAATTTAGATTAAGATTTTTTTTACTTTATTATATATATTCAATCTATATAATAATATATTTTTTCACTTTATCATTTTAATATAAATATTTTAAACTTATGATTATTATTCATATCCATAATAATTATATATTTTATAATTATAATTACATCTCATTATTATTATTATTTTTTTTTAAATTTTCTAGCAATGTTACTCTTAGCTTACCTAAATCTATATAATATAATACTTTTATCATATATGTCGAATCTATATACTTTTATGATAATATATATATTTTTACTTTATTGTATATATCGAATCTATACGATAATATATTTTTTCACTTTATCATTTTAATATAAATATTTTAAACTTATGATTGTTATTCATATCCATAATAATTATATATTTTATAATTATAATTACATCTCATTATTTTATTTATGTTTTTTTTTTTTTTTAATTTCCTAGCGAAGTTATTCTTACCTTACCTAAATCTATATGATATAATACTTTTATCACATGTGTCGAATCTATATACTTTTATGATAATATATATATTTTTACTTTATTGTATATATCGAATCTATATAATATACTTTTTCACTTTATGACTTTAATGTTATTGTACTATAATTTATGGAATCATTTTTTTCAACTTGTGATTGTTATCTATATCTATGATAATTATATATCTTATAATTATAATTATATGTCATTATTTTATTTACATTTATCTTTTTTTAAATTCCCTTGTGTTGAGATTCTCAATTTACCTTAGAGCCTTAGATTTGGCGACTACTTAATTTTTTTTAGTCTCATAAATCACATTTGATTTCCATTATTGCTTATGATTTGATGCGGTGCTTTCAAATTATTTCAATTTCTTTTATTGGGTTGCATAACTCTATTGCTTGAGTGTGTTCAAATAATAATGGTTTTATCTAATTAACTAGTGGCATGCGATGGTTTTGATTGTTGATTTCTAAGGTTATGCTCTTGGTCCAAATTGTTATGATTTCTTATGTCAAGTGCATTTGTGAATTGACCTAATGTTTTGTTGATGGTTCAATCTTGTTTAAAATTTAATGGCCTAGTGAATGCTTCAATGATTAATCTTATCCTTCCTTGTTCCTCTAGGTGCACATTATGGGGTTTTATTAGTTTGATGTGTTTAAGGCTGAAGATTATGTGTACCATGTATTTGAGCACTACAACTAAAAATACTAAGGAAATGACAAGTGACATAATTTCACGATGTAAGATCATGGTTACACAAGCAACCATGGTTTTCTCTAGATGATATATGTTACTATGATTCGATCACTTTTGCAATGATTCATTATTTGAAATGATTCAACTATAAAAATGTTCTTTAAAATATTTCCTGTCAATGAGCTTTTTTCCGCTTCATGTTTTAAAAAAGGACATTAAAGGATTAATAAGATATGTCATCTAACCAAGCATTGAAAGATCTCAGTGTCCTTTACACCCCTTTGTAAATAAAATGCAATTTTAAACTTATGTGTGGGAGTTACACGTTTACAAAGCTAAAAGAACTACATATACTTTTTTTTTAATTGCAAGGAATTGTTTTAACTAATGAATTTCTCATCGAATTTCATGGTAATTGGCTTTGTTTGAAACTTGTTGATAATGACCAACACCCTGCAAATAGTAGAAGACTTTTAGTGTACACAAGTCTTCTTTTTAGCATGTTTTAGTTGAGGGATAGTGAAGAAGTTTATGAAGTTTTGAGAGTAAGTGGGACATGATAAAAGTTCACCAAGATGAGTTACATCATTTTCCTCCTCCGAGACATCTATGTGTTAATATACATGTAGTCATTCTTTTAACATGTTTTGGTCGATGAATAAAGAAAAAGTTTATAAAATTTTAAAAGTAAGTAAAACATTCTAAAAATTTACTAAGATGTCTTTACAATGTTTTTCTCCTCCAAAACATCTATGCATTTGTGGAGTATAGTTGGCTTCCTCTCCAAGACATTAGATGCTTGGTGAGTATAATCGAGTATTTTGGCATTTCCTTTTGATTTCCTCTCTCCTCTCACACAGAAACATGTCGATGCACTTTCACCTAGATGTATCAGTACATTTTCAAATATGTTCATATCTACATTTTCACATAGATACATTGCTCCACTTTTCAAAGTCAAGTATGTGATTACACTTTAAGAGGATGCATTTCAAGGTTGGTCCAAAACCAATCAAATTTTTAGATAAACTATTGTTTCTTTTGGCATTTCCTCTCACGTAGAAGACCATTGTTGCACGCTCATAGAAAACCCATCATTGCACATGTTTGACAAACAAGATGCTACACTTCTCAAAAGTGAGGAATTTGAAACTTTTCCTTTCTCCTAGGGGGTTGCGCATTGATTTGTGGAGCCAAGAAAGGGAAACGACAATCCCTTGCCCATATCTATCATTTTTCCTGCCCCATTTAACACAACCAATATATGAATATGATGTATGCAACGAGTTGGGCAATTTAAGATAAGTTTTTTAATATGTTTTTTTTGGAGATCTAATGCATCACATCCTTCGAGTTATGAGTATTTATACTCTTTTAGTAAGGGAAAATTATCTTATCTTACCATATGCAGGTAAGTGATCATCATCTCCAAGAAACTACTAAGATAGCTATGGTGATATCTTTAGCAAAAGAAAATATGGGTTAAAACTGCTCACGAATAGACAATATTAATTTTTTTCTTTTGGCAAATTCAAAGGAATACAATCACACACATTTCTCCTTATTCGTTGGTGCTTGTAAGAATTTCTACCTTAAGTTGGAAAATCATCTTGCCAAGGGAGCAAGATATTATGCATTTCTTTATTCCATAGCCTTCGAGGCCCTTTGAGAAAATCGATTAGTGAATTGGCATGCATGAACATTGATTGTTGTCTGAATAATTTATTTTAAAGCTTAATATCATGATGGGGAAAGTGACTGGATCATTAAATCTTGCAGGCAATATGATCAATGGAACAACTCGTCACAACATATCTTCTAATAATATGAAATCTTAGACTATGCATACTAATTTTTCTTAGATCCCAAATTCACTAATTACTAGCTTTGCTTGACTTTATGAAAATAACCAAATACAAAAATGAAAGAACATGCAAAAATATACACACCATCCACATAATTGAACACATGATGTATCCCGGGAAGCTCAATACAAGAGAAAACCCAACTAGAAGGTGAGACCTATGCTCTACTCTCTTTTCTTCAGTTATGGAAAACAAGTACAAAGAAAGAGACACTCACTATGGAGTTGCCTTTGACACTATGACCTGAACGACATCTACAAAATCTCCCACTTCCTTTGTTATGCTCTCAAAATACCACTCCTTGGATGGTCTTCTTAACTATGGAACAAGTACAATACAAAAGAATGTAAACCTTTCTCCTCCTAGCAGCTTGGTATTTAACATAGCCCAATAACCGTCTAGGGTTAGGGTTTTAACTTACTCAACCCTCAATTAGTGATTAGGTTTGGAACTTTTAGAATCTTCTTGAAAGTCCATGTGTGGCTAGCCCCATATGTGTGTGTAACGGGGGTTGACGTGACATCCACTTATACCATGGTGGTCAATAAGGTAGGTCAACCTGTGAGAGACATACATTTTGAATATGAGCTCTGATTGAGGTGTTTTATGCACTGTTGGAAAGGTCCTGAAGTGTAGAACACCACCGAGGGTGTGTATGAAAGTTTCAAATATTGTAACCCCAAAAATCATCGTTTAATGCCTCAAAAATGGCTCTAGAAGGTTCCAGACCCCAATTTTCCAAACTGGGACTTGCCACTAAAATGACCCTGCAAGCTGATTCCTCCAATTTTTTCCACCCAAAAAGTACCAAGATAGATGAAAAATTGTATGATGATCCAATATGAATCATACCTCCCCATTTGGGGAGGCTTTTGGTCCCCAAAAGTTCTACTCAATGAGGTGAGGAAAATTTTCCTCTACCTTCTCCCTGGAGTACCATTTTGTTTTGCCTCAAAAGTTGTCCTTTCAACCTAATCTGCCAAAGGCCAAGCTGCTCCTATCTTGTAGTTCTGGAATTCATTTGAAAAACTATTTCTTTTTCCAACTCTGCTTGAGCATTTGGTGCTAAGTCCTCTATGGTAGGTAGGACCTGCTCCACCTCTTGATCTAACGAAGACTCATAGAGTTTTAAATTCTCCACATTCACTACTGAGTAAATGTGCATGTACGGGGGTAGACTGAGTTTGTAGGCGTTATCTCCCACTTTCTTTAATACCTCAAAAGGACCATACCGCAAAGCCTTGATCTTCTTAACAAGACCTTGTAGTCTTTCCTTGTTTAATTGTAACCAAACTTTGTCTCCCACTTTAAATGACTTCTCGGTTTTGTGTTGATCATGTATGTCCTTATACTTTTCCTATGACTTTTTCAACGTCTATTGTACTTGCAAATGGATCTGTCTAATATTTTCAGCACATTTCTCTACTTTCAATGCTTCTCCCTTGGTGTCTTCCCTCGGTCCTCCTTGTTGTCCATAAACAACATCAAAGGGTGAAGGTGGCAAATATCCAAAGAAAGTTTCAAAAGGGGACTTACCAATAAAAGTATGGACTGCTCTATTATAAGAGTGTTTGATGTAGATCAAATTTTCATCCCATGTCTTTGGATGCTTTTGATTGTAACCCCTGAAAAGTTGTACCAATGTCCTATTGGATTCTTCTATCCTCCTATCTATATGTGGATGGAATGTTGTAGATCTCTTCAACTTCATGTGCATCTTCTTTCAAAGTGAAGTAAAAAAGGCACTAAGAAATCTGGTATCCATGTCTCAAATGACGCTCCTTGATATCCCAAAGTGCACCCAGACCCGTTCAAAGAACATGTTTATTGCTTCTTGTCCTTTGATGGAATTTTTACAAGGCATAAGAATGCACATCTTACTGACCATATCAACCACCACAAAAATATAGTTGTGTCCCTTTCCGGTTGTTGGTAAATCTCTCACAAAATCCATGGAAATGCTTTCCCAAGGTCAAGTGGGTACAAGTAAGGGATGGTATAGACCTTTCTTTCTATTACTGGGCTTGTCGGTACAACACAATACACATCCTCTATTATACTGTGCTACATCTTCTTGTATTTTGGGCCAGTACACATACCTTTGTAAGTTAACAACTGTCTTCCCAACACCAAAATGTCCCCCAACCTTGGAGGTGTGAGCTTCTCTGATAATTTGCAGTCTTTCACTTTTAGGAACACATATCTTGTAGAGCAACCCATTCTGAAGATGATAGTCAGCCTTGCCGTCACCTTCTTCTACATGAATTTTGGCCCTGCAGTTGTTGAAACACCTCTTTGAAGTCTTCATCTTTTGTGTATGCCTCTGTGTATGCATCATGGGTAAAAGGCTCCATGTGCATAAGAGTTCCCAAATTTGTAATATTGGTTGTGGATGGCCTTGAAAGAATGGCCACCAACTTATTAGTGATGCCTTTCTTATACTAGGTGAAATTGACGCAAAAACCACATCCACTTGTTGAAGCTTACTCTGACCCTGCAAATACTCTAATGGCTGGTGATCTATGTGGATAATGGTTTCCTTGCCCATCATATGGTGCTTCTACTTCTTAACATATTGAAATAGGGTATATAGTTTCTTATCATATGTAGGGTAGTTCAAAACTCCCCCGTGAAACATCTTGGAATGATAACATACTAGCTTACCTCCTTGCATCAAAATTGATCCCATAGCATACCCACTTGCTTCTGTCTCCACTTCAAAGGGATTCTATCAGTTAGGAAATGTAAGACTAGTGCTCGATTGATCTTTCGTTTTAGCTCGTCAAAATCTTTTTATTGATTCTTTCCCCACCAGAAATTCTTACCACTTGCTGTTATGGTGTGGAGTGGTGTAGATACCGTTGAAAATGATGCTATGAATTTCTGTAGGTACTATGTTGCCTAAAAAAAACTCCTAACTTTAGTGACATTAGTAGGGAATGGCCATTGATGGCCTCCATCTTTGTGGGACCCATCTCAAGCTCCCCTCCACCGATCACATAACCCAAGTACATCGGTGACTGCCGAGCAAACTCACATTTCTTGAGGTTAGCCAATAATTGGTGTTTTTTCACAGTCTCTAACACCTGCATGAGATGTGGGATGTGATCCTCCCAGGTAAAGCTATAAACCAATATATAATCCAAATGCACTACAACAAATGAATCTAAATATGGATGCAATACATCATTCATTAGTCTCATAAATGTAGTTGATGCATTACATAAACCAAATGGCATGACCAACCATTTATATAAGCTATGCCTTGTCTTGAAGGTAGTCTTCCAAATGTCTTCTTCTTTGACACATAAATGATGATATTCCAATTTTATGTAAGTAAAATCATGAGAAAGTTTGAATTGAATTTATCAAAAGTAACTAAGGTCATGGCTTTTTTATTAGGAATTGTAGATTGGGTGGCCTTATTTATGTGACATAATCACTTCTAATGCTTTATTCAAAACTTTAAACTAACAAGATAGTATTCAGAATATTATAGTAACTTTAAAATTCCAGACTTCCACATATCTTCACGTGATTTTAAACTTTTTTAAACATTAAAAATAAATATTTTAATAGAAATAATTCGTCTTGTAAGTTGAATTTACTTTATAACAAGGATAGCAAGGCTGCTCGTACTGCCTCCTAAGAATTTGTGCCAGAGGCAGTATGAGTAGTTTTAGTCAAAGTAAAGGCTGCTTACTTTACCCCACAACCTGAGTACTACACTCCACTGCTGGAAACCTTGAAATAAGTGAAGGCTGCAATAACACTATAAAGTTATTAGTCAATGAAATGTAAGAAAATTCAGTCTTTTTACACATTAAAAAATAAAATTTTAAGTTTCTTATGTTATACATTAAGTTCTTTACAAAATTTTTAAAGTCAAACCAAATTAATAGAGTAGTCAAAGCTAACTCATTGCTATGTATACTGCGGGAGGCAGTGCAATAATGGACTCTAAACGCATGTGGAACCCACTAATGAAGTATACATATAATATATTAATATTTCTTTTTTGTTCTTATGTATGTAGGATTAAAAATTAAAATTATTATTATAACAACATATGTTTTAGTGGGTTCTATTTTATAGTAATATTTATATTATAGTTTTAGTATTCAAATTATGAATCACATAATCATTATACTAACAAATTTAAGTTATTATATTTTTAGTTACCACTTCATTGAATTATAAAGCATATACCATTATATTAATAAATATATTTGAATTTGCGATTAAGAAAACTTTTAAATGGGTGATTGTTGGTCAATATGATATAAATTAATATAAATTTATTTAACATAGATTTATCTAAATTTAACAGAGTATTTTTCAATATATAGTTCCATTTAAAAGAGGAGTAGGGGAATTTTCTTCACACAACCATACCCTCAGTTTCAAAGCTAGCATTGACCTTTCGACAAATAACCAAAATGAGTTTATAGTCTTGAAATTAAGCTAGCATTGACCCTTTAACAAATAACCAAAATGAGTTTATAGTCATGAAATTGGCTCTACTTCTGAACAAGGAAAAGGGGTTCACTCATCTTCATGTTATGGAATACTCCCAAATTGTAAACAAATGGATGAATGGAGAAACTGAATTGGGGAAATTTTTATTACAACCCCTTTTTAAGATGTAAAACATCTGTAATCCACATTTACTTGTGTCACATTTGCTCATCTATATAGGGAAAACAACAAGGATGCTAATAGGCTATCCAAGGATGGTCTCGAACTACAAGAAGGCATTTGGAAGTGTAACATACAAAATATGTATAATATTAAGTAATATTAATAAATAATAAATAATAAATAATAATGATAATAATAATGAATAGTTATTAATTGTCTAAGGGACGCATCCTTTCTCTATATATTTGACACATTCATCATTGTGCATTATCAATCTATCTTTTATACATTCTTTTATAATATATATTACAATCCTACATGGATTATTGTGTTACATCCTTTCTATTTTGGATATTTTTTGTATGAACATGATCTGTTCATCACATTGGTATCAAAGCATTGGTAATGAGATGAACAAAATTCGTTCACACAGAGAATATATGATATAAATAGGATAGTAGACAATAATCCATTAAAGATAGAAAATATATTTGAACAAGTATGAATAATATATGAGATATGAGATGATAGATAAAGAATAGATTGATAATGTACAATGATGAATGTGCCAAATATATAGAGAATCTAAAGGCACATACAGTGACCATCCATGAAAGGATGCATCCTTTAGACAATTAATAACTATTCATATTCATATTAATATTATTATATATGATTTATTATTATTACTTAATATTATACATATTTTGTATGTTACATTTTTAAGGGGAAAACAATATAACATACAAAATATGTATAATATTAAGTAATAATAATAAATCATAAATAATAATAATAATAATAATAATAATAATGAATAGTTATTAATTGTCTAAGGGACACATTCTTTCATGGATGGTCACCATATGTGCCTTTAGGTTCTCTATATATTTGACACATTCATCACTATACATTATCAATCTATTCATTATCTATCTATCTATCTCATTATATACATTCTTATTCAATATATTTCTTGTCCAATATGAATTATAGTTATTTATTCCATTTATGATGGATGTTTGTGGTAAGAACCAGATTGGTTCTTTACAGGAAGATCAAGGAGTCCCAATAGGGACACATTTCCACTTATCTTCACGAATCCTAGCTTTACAATCCCATCTGTTTTCTGAAATGAACTTCTGACTTTTTTACGATGATAATTTAAGAGTTTGGTTGACATGCTTCAGGATGTCTGAAGACTAGTGTTTTTTCTCTGTGGCACAATGCTACTAATACTTTTTATGTATCATGAAAAAGAAAGGGTGGCATGACCCCTATATATGTAAATGATAACAATCTTTTGTAATTTTATCTTATTATTGATTAAAACAACAATCAATTTTGAACCAGTCTTAGATAATTCAGTCTTCAGTTTCTATTCCTTCAAGGATTAAGGAAATACCCTCTATGGTATTTTGCACTTGTAATTTTGTTACTCTCAAATAAAATTACTTGATTTTTTTTTCGAGGAAAAAAAGATTTATCTAAGTTTAAATTTTATGAAGTGTCTAGAAAAAAAAAGTTTAGATGATTTTATATTAGTTTATGTATAGTTATTGAGGTTGTCTCTTTAAATGCTTAATAAATTCAAATTTTTAAATGAATTTATATATAGTTGTGGGTGTTATTAATGATGTGATCTAATAATAACTTAGAATCATTGTTGTGATAATGATTCACAAACATGGATCTGGTGGATATGGTTAGGTCAACAATAGGGCTCAAAGCCATTCCAATGAGGTGGGGAGGATAAGAATCATTCCTCCCAACCAACCGAACTAAATCCAATTGACATTATAAATATAACCTATAAACATATATTATAATAACATGAATTAATTAATAATAATTTTAAATATTAATAGTCTTATTATAAAAAAATATGACATCAATGAAGTATTAATAATAATAATAATAATAATAATTTAATTTTAAAGTTAAAGTCTAGCCAGATACTAAATTAGTGTTTCAGACCCTTTTTTTGTGGGACAAGAAACTCTCTACATAATGATTCGACTTGTAAGGTACCAGATGAAATATAATATGTAGAAATAAGAATATTCAACAGATATCAATGTAACAACAAAATATTGAGAAGAGAAATACCAGAAATAATACCTTTATTCAAAGAAAGCAATGTTCATTTGTCTGTTTGAGGGGGAAACCTTCAGTAGAGAAAAGGTCTATTACAATAATTCTCAGGACAAAGCTTTCTCATGCCTCCTACTCTTATTTATACTACGTTTATCTTCTAAAGAACATTCTAGAGGAAGATCTTTCTAGAAGCAAAAACTTCTATTAGGACTTCTTACATTGTCTTGTTCATATTTATTAAATAGGCCTTATTAACTAATGTCGGTCTTTATTACATGAAAACTATATTATTCTATCTACATGAGGGGTTAGGGAGGTTAGGTCCCTAACATGCCCCCCCCACCCTTGAAAAGAGCCTTGTCCTAAAGGCTCAAGATGAGGGAATTGCTACATAATGGTAGTTGGATCCCATGTTGCAGCTTCAGGTGGAATATCCTTTCGTTGAACTAGAACTTCCTGGATGGTGTAGTAACGGAGACGACACTCTCGCTAGTCTAATACTACTTGTGGCTCCAACCAAATAGAACCTTCTTCATCCAACTTTGGTATATTGGTCTGGGTGTGGTACTTGGTACCAATCACTTTCTTCAGGCAGGAGACATGAAAAACGGTGTAGCTTGGAGTGGCTGGGAAAAGCTAACTAATAAGCCACTGGCCCCACACGTTTTGAGAATAGTATAAAGAACATAAAATTTGGGGGAAAGTTTTTGACATGGCTGGGTGTTCAACATGAAGTTTTGGAGGTAATTTTGGAGAAAAACCTAAGTATGAAGAAAGCACGTAGAAGGAAGAAATCACGCAGAAGGAAGAAAGCGCGCAGAAGGGAGAAAGCGTGTAGAATATAAAAAGGGCGCATAAGGACATATAATGCGCAGGATAGAGACAAAACACAGACAAAAGGATAAAGCGAGTGAGCGAGAGAAGGAATCACAAAGGACGACAATGTGACTTTCCAAAAATAGCAGAATAACATAAAAGTGTATAAAGAACGACAAGTAGAAGAAAGAAAATGACTAGTTAATTGAAGTTGGCCATGCCATGCATTGTAATAAACTATTTTGGGATAATAGGGATTTAAGCCCTAGATTTTGGGTATAAATATGTAACGGGATTGGGAGATTAGTGTGTGTAGAAGAGAATCAATGTTATGAAAATACCATGAAAGTAATAGATAATTAGTAAGGAAGAAGATGAATAAAGAAAGAGATTAGAGAGGATATTGTGTCTTGTGTTCTTTACTTGTTTGTATGCGTTTATGAATGATGCTATATTTCACAGAATGGAGTTAGTATCTGGATTGATTATGCTGCAATATTCATGTATGACTGTGATAATCTAGGTAATAATCAAGATCATACATAAACTAGAATAAGCAACAATGGTTCACACATCTGCCTCCCTTTCCCTTACTGCTGCAAAAACCTAGTTCTTATAGCCCCAATAGATACCTCGGGTTAGACTTCATCTGTGCAAGAAGGTGATGCCGAAAGGTATGGTTTCTTGAGGGTTTGTTGGTCATTGTTAAAACGAACCTTCGGCCTTACAACCCATGCGCAGACTAGAAACCAGCCAACAAATGGTTCCACTGTTGGGACCGAGAAATTGCGACTAAGGGAATGTTTTGGAGGCCAACTAAGAAAGAGATAACATACTGGATAGAGAAAAAAGAATGGGAGTTTCCGCGACAGGAGAACAAGAACCATCAAATGAGTGACAAGCAATGGATGCAAAAGTATGTGTTCACGGATCTGCATGAAATTTTCTTTGGCGAATTCCCATAAATTATGACTGAGTGGCTAGAGAGGTTGGTAGAGAAGACATGAAGGTTTAGCACTGCAATGCCAAAGAATTGGACTCCTGAACTGCTAAGGCAGCTGAATTTGGTAAGTAACCCAACTACTCGAGCAATTGATTTTTTGTTGGATAGTGTACTAGGGGGTTATGTTATAGAATTTGATGTAGATTGCATTCAATCATACAATGTTGTAGAAATAAATTTTGTCAAAGGCCCGTGTGGAAGGTTCTTGAAATCCTTGAATACGTGGATAAAAATGTTGTTATATGAAAAGAATGTGATGACAATGAAGTCCGACAACTAAATAGGCTTTATGCACATATGGGAGTGGGAGGATGACAGAAGGATCGCATGTGAGAAGGAATGAAGCAATGGAAAATGGAAGGGACTGAGGATGGAAGAATGAAATACACCAGAGGAATATTATGAGTTTAGAGAGTTGCACGGAGGAAGGAGGTATAAAAGGCGAAAGACTAGGGTTGGGAGAGAAGATCCAAACAGTGAGCCAGAAGTACGAGAACCTTGTGCACAAGTACGAATCATAGAGATATCCTACATAGGAGGAGGAGAAGAGGGGTGCTATTCCAATCCAGTAATAAAGGATCCAGTGAGTCCTACGCAGTAATGATCCTGTGTTGAATCCACGATCCTGCGTGCGTCACCACAATCAGAGATAACCTTTGAAGATTTATCAAAAGCCATCATAGTTAGCTAAGGAGGACAAAATTATAACAATTAAAATAGTGGGAGTAGTGCGCAGAGTCAGAATCAAAGTTTAACAACATCACCAAGAAGAGGGAATACATAAATCAACATGGTGGGAGTAGATAATACTCTTAAACTTCCTGAATTCAAGAGAGAGGGTCAGAGGATCTAGAACAACACTTGTTAGTCTGCGAGACAGTTTGGAAGGCTAAAAACATACAAGACGAAGCATTGGAGATTGCACAGTTAGCAACAACGTTTAGAGGATGTGTGCTAGTATGGTATATTAATTTACAGGGTATTACACCTACCGAACATGTTAGGACTTTGGTAGAGATAAAGAAAGTGCTACTAAAGGAGTTCAAAAAGATGAATTCAGAATCACAATATATCACTGAACTAAAAGAGATCAAACAGGTACAAACAAAGTTAGTATGGGACTACGATCAATGATTTAAGGATGTGGTGGGGAGACTGACTTTCCAAATTATGGATCAACAACATCAAGAGTGGTTCATTACAGGATTGCTACCCCACATATGTAGACCACTAATTCAACAAAAGGTTGTGTCGTAGCCTGAGGCTCTGGAAATCACGATGAAACTAGAGTCATCACCGACAGGAAACACTGGAGGAATGGCACAAGTTCAGACGCAGTTGACCGCATTAACCATTCAATTGGCCAAACTTACCAAGGGAAGGGAAAAATGTGAACAAATTTGGTGTACAAAGTGCAAGACAAAATTCCATCACAAGGACGAATGCCCAACATTTGCGCAGTACTTGGCGGCGGGAGAATCAAATCCCCTACATGGAGGAGGATACTGCAAGATCTGTAAGAAATGGGGTCACCGTCCCACTAAGTGTCCATTACTTCAGAAATATCATAGTACTCCAAAGAACTTATTTTGCAATTTTTGCAAGTCGATAGGGCATGGAGAGAAGGATTGTCATGCGCTCAACCTACTAAGGGAGCACACATTAGATATGCACAGGATCCAGGAAGAGAATACCGATGCAGATGGGAATGGTGCACAATACAATACTCAATGAGGTTTTAATCATGGGAATAGAGAAAATTTTGGCAGAGGTCGAGGTAGAGGGAATTTTGGTAGAGGAGGATGAGGTACGGTTATCTGTTATAATTGTAATAAAATTGGACACTTGGCCCAAGATTACCAGAACCTGTGTACCATGTGCACATATTGCAGAGAAATGGATCACACAATAGAAGACTATCCCCAACTAGTTGCAAAATGGTAGGCCAAAGGAAACCCGAACCCGAATCAACATCAGAATAAAAATGTGCAGATGATCTCAGTTGAAAGATGCAATGAAGGACCAACATTGGCCATTTTTACATAAGGAGGTGCTCGAACAGGGACTGATCAAGGGACGCAAATTGAGCAATGGGTGAGGAAGTCAACATGGCCTACACCACCATTTGATCCACAACAAGAGAAACAAACATATCAGAAATCTAGGAAAGAGATACTTGGACTACCTGAGGCAACATCCACATCAACACTACCTTAGATAGAAGATCAAGTAGTATAGGAGAATCCAATGGCACGGGTAAGTACACTAACATAATTCTTAAAGAGTTGTGTCAAACTAATGAAAGATAGAACCACGCTAGGTAATTTATATGAAATGCTTGATCAATTCACAAAAGGACGAGAAACCCCTGTTATGCAGAGAATGGTAAACCATGTACTGCATAGGAAGAGAACCAATGGAGAATTCAGGTTCAATGCAAAGATTGGGGAGTATGATGTGGATAATGTTATTCTGGACTTAGGATCATATGTGAATGTATTACCTAAGAAGACATGGGAGATGATGGGAGAAGATGAACTAATATGGTCCCCTGTTCAGTTAAGGCTCGCAAATCAACACCAGATAGTCCCAATTGGGAGACTCACAAGAGTACCTGTGAACATAGATGGAGTGTGCAACATGATAGACTTTGAATTTATTGAGATAGTAGACGATAGTCAACCATATAAAACCTTAATGGGATTGGAATGGGCAGTCAATAATCATGCAATGAAATTATTAACTTGAAAAGGAGGGAGATGATCTTCGAGTTTGGGGATCTAAAAGTGATTGCACCTTTGGACCCATCAGAAGGGAAGATATACACATAGTCAGCCAGAGGAAATGATATGGAAAAATTGTATAATATGACTGTGAGGATGGCGGATTATGTCGAACCGACAACAAATGGCACCCTGAGTTGGAGAAGTATCAGTTCGTGTGCATAGATTCAAAAGCTGGTCTAGAGAATTGGCAACATAGGATGCAGGAAGCGTCAACTAGACGATGTGCATGTATATACCGCTCCTTGCACTGAATTGGCACCGAGCTAGGTAACCCACCCAGGTACAATGGACTAACTGAGATTGGTATGTTTATATAAGCATTTGAGTTACAGGTACCTAAAAAATAGAGGCTATTGGAACTGGATGTCATCTTAAAGGCAACTCCAATGAGATGGTGGGTCATGCACAAAAAGAGAATAAAGGATTGGGAACAATGCAAGAGACTCATGCAGATAGGCTTTGGGCCTGAATTAGAAGAAAGTGCATAGAAATACACTGGAGAGAGTGACCTGATAGGTCACATGGAAAGATGTAGGGATTTATGGTGCTCAGTATCAGAAACACAATGGACTCACCAATTCATACACACGTTGGATACGATTTCAAAGAATTGGTATTTAGAATTAGAGGTGCATAGGGAGACAACAACATGGGAAGGATTGGTCTAGAGATTTGAAATCACGTTCACATTTGAACATGAATCTCCCGCCATACAAACAACACTACAGGCCATTCGAACAAAGATCGTCTAGATGGTAGAGACGGTGGAAGCAATACTTGTCTGTAGCGCACACAAAGCCAAGCTGACGGTACAAAAGCTATTGAAATGCTATAATGTAACAGAGGAGGTATATGATGAAGATGATCCCAAGAATGTAAAATACTAGAGACAGAAGGAACACACATAGTCGAAGGGCCAGAGATTTCCTCCACCGCATACACACAACCTATAAAGACAAAGAAAGTCAACATTGGGAGAACAAAGAATCCTAAGTTTGCGCAGATAGGAGACTATTGGAATGACAAGACAATTGAGAAGGTGGTAGACTTATTATGGGAATATCATGATTTATTTCCAACCACATTCTTAGAGATGAAAGGGATAGCAGGAGACATAGGATAAATGAATATCCCACTCAAACATGGATCTAATCTAATCTGACAAAGACCTTACAGGTTGAACCTGAGGTACAAGGATAAGGTTAGCGCTGAAATAGACAGAATGCTCGACATAGGAATCATTGAACCAGTCGAAGAATCTGAATGGATTATCCCAATGGTGTTACAAGACAAGAAGACCAGAAGGATTAGGATCTGCGTGGATCTAAGGAAGCTGAATTACACATTCTTACATGACCCATTCCCCACACAATTCACTGATGAAGTACCACAGAACGTAGGGGGTCAAGAAACATATTCGTTCACCGATGGATTCTCTGGGTGCCATCGGATAAAAAATGCAAAGGAATATAGATATAAAACCATATTTGCGACAGAGTGGGGCAGTTATCAATACATGATGATTCCCTTTGGATTGAAGATTGCCCCTGTAGTGTTTTCTAGAGTAGTAATTGAAGCATTTAAGGAGTTCATCCATAAATTATTGGAAGTGTACTTAGATGATTGGACGGTATTCAGTCTATTGTAGGATCATATAGAAGTTCTTTGGCTCATGTTAGATTGATGCAGACAGTGTCATATTTCGCTAAACTTGAAGAAATGTATCTTTTTCGCACCATTTGGAATTCTACTAGGACATGTAGTATGGAAACAAGGACTGTTGGTTGACCCAGCCAAGATTGCAGTAATTATGGAGTTGGAACCTCTGACATTAGTCAGACAGTTGAGGACAATTTTGGGTCATACCGGTTATTACATGAAGTTTATCAAAGGGTATGCATCGATTACAACACCCATGGATAAATTATTGAATAAATAAGCCAAGTTCTAATGGAATGAGGACAACCAGAAGGGACTAGAAACACTGAAACAAAGACTGGTCACTGCACCCATTTTAGTCTTTCCATATTGGAACAAGGAGTTCCATGTACATGTAGACGCATCATCCATAGCATTGGGCATAGTACTATCACAACCAGGAGACATATACATTGATCTTCTGATTGCGTTTGTGAGTAGGAAGTTGTCTATATCTGAAAAGAATTATACCACTACCAAACGAGAAGAAGTTTTTCATGGTCTATGCACTCCATAAGTTCAGACATTACTTACTAGGGTCTCACTTCAATATTTATACAAACTATTATGCATTAAAGTACTTAGTCAATAAGCCAGTCTTAGGAGGAAGAATATGCAGATGGTTGTTATTATTTCAAGAATATGAATTTGAGGTCATAGTAAAACGCGAGAAGATGAATGTAGTACCAGATCATCTCTCATGTATCTTGAAAGGAGAGGATGTAGGAAATTTAGATGACAATTTCTCGGATGTGCAATTATTTGCAGTAAGGATGGTGGATGATTACTTCATGACAATTATGGAGTTTCTACATACAAGAGTGGCTCCCTCTAACATGACAGTTGCACAAAATAAACAATTGGTAGTGAAAGTAATAAACTATTAGTTGATTGTAGGGAACTTGTATAAGTTAGGGGAAGATGGAATATTGAGGCGTTGTGTATTGAAACACGAAAGGTTGATTATACTAGAGGAAGTGCACGATGGGATTTATGGAGGACATTACGCAGGAAAAGAAACGACACAAAATATTTTATGCACATGGCTTTGGTGGCCTACACTGCACAAAGAGACGAAGGAGTATTGTCAGTCCTGCAATGTATGTCAAAGAGTGGGTAAGCCATCTCAGCGTGATGAAATTCCACTTAACCCACAGGTCACATTGCAAGCATTCGATAAGTGGGCCATTGACTTTGTAGGTCTGATCAACCCACAAGCCAGGAGATCAAGAACACAATATATCATTACTGCGACATAGTACTAAACCATGTGGGAGAAAGAAGCACTAGTTACTGATTGCACTGTAGAGAATGTTACATGATTTCTATTCGAGAATGTCGTCACCAGGTTCGGATGTCTACACATCTTACTTAGTGATCAAGGTACACACTTTTTGAACAGAACCATTGCCACATTAACTAAGGAATTTCATATTCATCATTAGAAAAGAAAAACATATCACCCTCAGGATAATGACACAGTGGAAGCTTTTAATAAGATTTTAGAGAATGCTTTGAAAAAAGTATGCAATATTGGAAGAGATGATTGGGACTTATGTATCCCTGCAGTACTATGGGCATACAAAACTACAAGTAAGAATCTTACAGGACAGACACCGTACCGTTCCGGTTGGTCTATGGACAGAAAGTAGTGATGCCAATGGAGTTCATTCTACATTTCCTATGCATTGCAACAATCACCGAGATCTATGATGCAGGTGCCATAGAGGAGATATTGGCACAATTAGTTCAGCTTGAGGAGGACCGGTTTATTGCGGATTTCATCAGCATGTACAAAAATACAGAGAGAAATCTTGGCACGATCGACACATTAAGTCCAATAAATTTCAAGTCGACGATTTGGTATTACTCTATGAAAGTAAGTATCTGCAACACCCAGGGAAGCTTTGCATGCACTGGTTAGGTCCGTATGTGATCCAATAGATAATTGAGACAGGTGTTGCGCGGTTGGAAACCTTGGATGGACAAATATTGGAAGGAATGGTAAATGGTAGTCGACTGAAACTCTATAGAGATAGTTGATCATCTGCGCTATAACCTGTGTTGTGTAGGAACTCCTATATTATAGTAAGTGTACCATAGTAGCAAGAAAACAAGAAAAACCAAATAAAAAGTAGAAGAAAAGGGGTAGAAAAGCAATTAAAAGGTAGTGATAGGAGAAGGAAAAAGAGTGTATGAAATCCCAAGGTATTAGAACTTGCGTAGCTGATCTGATCATCTCACACATGGATAACACTGCACCAAGTTCAAAGACAAGATACAGACATAATCAATTGCACATAATATAGATGGAAGGACAAAGTAACCGTATGAGCGTTAAATCAGAAAAGTCACCAGAAGTCACAGACATATTAAGAGTACGAGAGGAGGATCATTAGGTGGATTTGGAAATTAAGGAGCATTTAATTACCCAGTTACCAACTTTGATGCCAGATTGGACAAGGATGTTAAGGTGCGATATGACAAGTCTATTGGGAATGAACACACAAAATAGAAAGAGGGAAGGAAACTCTAAGGAATTTTTGCATGCAAGTAGGAGTGAATAGAGCCAAGCTACTCAAGCCAAGTTATAGTGATCTGCACAGATACACTGATTTCATTCGAAACCCTAGCATACAGAGAGAATGACGCTGTTAGGACCACATATTGCACCTTTTTGCCCATACTTTTTGTCATTATTATACCCTTCATCACTAGTGTTTAGACTCATAATATCACTACATCTGATCATTCCAAGGTATACAATGACCTTTCTCATTATTATATGCTTAATCTGTTTTGCATAATACTTTACATTACTTTTGGACCTAACCATTGATTAGAAGCGCATAAGTGTCCATATTTGCAGAATCGTATTTAAGGCCGATGCTGAAACACAAAACTGCCCAAAGCCGCTGTTGAGCTGATGCTGAAACACGGAAGCTGCTACACAATCCAAGGACGCATATGCCGAAACACGGAGCTGCTACACAGTCCGAGGATGCATATGCCGAAACACGAAGCAGCTACATGGTTCAAGGATGCAGATGCTGAAACACGGAGCTGCCACTCAGTTCAGAAGAACAGATGCTGAGACACAGAGGAGGCCGCCACGATGCTGAAACACGAGTCCTGACAGCTAGCAGTCAAAGTCGACACAGTCAAGAGCGCAATTCACGTGGCTGAACAGGATGTGAATTGCGATGCTGAAACAACATCAACAGCTATGTGAAGAAGTCGTTACACCAGCCGTAACAACAATGCCTCGTCCAGCCCCTACATTAGCAGTCAGTTACGTGAGAATAGGACACCCTATGCTAATTTAGAAAGAAGATCCGATTTAGTATAGGATTCATATCTGCCTGGTAATGATTGTATCGATGGGATTTTCCCTTTATATTCAGGGGAA
>ML790768.1:398187-428216 GCA_009831015.1 Picea engelmannii | reverse complement strand
AGACAGTACCGCCCGGAGCTACTGCTTGAGTACTTTACATAGTCAGAGCCAGTATCAAGACTCTGATTCAGAGTGAGTTGCCTGAGGACATGCAACACCTTGAGCTGGGGGGGATGTTAGGACCACATATTGCACCTTTTTGCAATATTAGTGTTCGTAGAAGAGAATCAATTTATGAAAAGATCATGAATGTAATAGACAGGTAGTAAGGAAGAAGATGAATAAAGAAAGAGATTAGAGAGGATATTGTGTCTTGTTTTCTTTACTTGTCTGTATGCGTTTATGAATGATGCTATACTTCACAGAATGGAGTTAGTCTCTGGATTGATTATGCTTCAATATTCATGTATGACTGTGATAATCTAGGTAATAATCAAGAACATACATAAACTAGAATAAGCAACAATGGTTCACACATCCTCCTCCCTTTCCCTTACTGCTGCAAAAACCTGGTTCTTGTAGCCCCAATAGATACCTCAAGTGAGACTTCATCTGTGCAAGAAGGTGATGCCGAAAGAGCTGGTGTCTTAAGGGTTTGTTGGTTATAGTTAAACTGAACCTTTGGTCTTACGACCCGTGCGTAGACCAGAAACTAGCCAACATTGGGCTTTGAGTAAATTCTTCTTGTACAGTTGTATATGGAGAAACACCTGGTCCCCTTCAACAAAGTGACGTTCCAAATGAACTTGGTCTACCTGTTACTTCATGTGGTTCTGAGACATGACCAAATTTTCTTTTAGATTATAGAGAATGGTCATGTGGACTGTAAGAGTGCGGTCAAACTCCTAAACCTTGGAGACACCTGACATGTATGGGGTAAACGATGGTGGCTTTTGTCCGTAGAATGCTTCAAAGGGAGTCATGTGAGTGATATTATGGTAAGAGGTTTTGTACCACCATTCAGCTAGGGGTAACCACTGAACCACTAATTTTTTTTGTCGGACGTAAAACACCTCAAATATGTTTCCAAACACTTGTTGACCACTTCCGTTTGGTCATCAGTCTGAGGATGATAAGCTGTGTTGAGATGCAATTGGGTTCCCTGGAGCCTGAATAATTCTTGCCAGAAATTGTTGGTAAAAGTTGGATCATGGTTAGAAATAATAGAATGAGGCATTCCATGGAGTTTGAAGATATTATCCATAAAATTTTGAGCCACTGTGGATGCTGTGAATGGGTGTTGAAGAGCACAAAAATGAGCATATTTGAAAATACGATCCATGACCACCATTATGACTGACTTATTGCCTAATTTGGGTAAGCCAACAATGAAATCCATAGAAATATCCATCCAAATAGTAGGTGGAAACAAAAGCGGTTGGAGTGTGCTATGAGGTTTTACCGTCTCACCCTTATTGCATTGATAGATATCACATTCAACCACAAAGCCGTGGATTTCTTGTTTCATACCGTCCCAGAAGAAAGAACATTTGACTCGTTCATTAATTTTGGTAAAACATGAATGACCCATTGTAGGTGAAGCATGAAACTTAAAGAGAACGGTGGAATTAATGGATGACTATTTGTTTAAATACAAGCAACCTTTATAGTGAAACTCTTCATTGTTCCAAGAGTACCTAGGAGAAGCTTGTGGATCTTGTTGGAGTTTTTGGATTAGGCTGGAAATTTTTGGGTCTTGCAACCATTCCTGGTGAACAACCTAAAGTGAGTCAACGATAATGAATGAGAGGGAAAAGAGGGACCCTTCTTCTTCATATTTTTTTGAGAGAGCATAAACCACCACATTGTATTTTCCCTTCTTGTAAATAATCACATAATCATATCCAAACATCTTGGGCACCCATTGTTTTTTCTTCAGGGATGAAATTCGTTGTTCCAGGAAGTACTTGAGGCTTTGATGATCCGTTTTAATTTGGAAGCATCGTGCCAATATATAAGGGTTCTAGAGATCCACTACATGCAAAATAGCCAACATCTCCTTTTCATAGGTTGATTGGCTCAAATTTCGTTCCGACAATTGTTTGCTAGTGAAAGCCAAAGGTCATCCATCTTGCATGAGGACTGCACCGATTGCTCTCCCAGATGCATCACAATCCAAAACAAAGGTCTTGGTGAAATCAGGTAGTTCCAATACATGAGTAGTGCACATAACTTCTTTCAAGGTTCAGAAGGATTGGTTAGCTGCTGGAGTCCAATTGAAAGCATTATTTTCAAGGAGAGCTATTAGAGGGGCTATAATTTTTCCATAATTCTGAACAAACTTGTGATAATAGTAAGTTAAACCCAGGAAACCACACAAAATTTTAAGAGTTTTAGAGTGAGACCAGTTATTCATAGCTTAAATTTTCTTAGGATCCACCTTTACACCATCCTTTCCCATAATATGACCCAAGTACTCAACTTTAGAGACACCGAAAGAAAATTTAGATTGTTTGAGGAAAATTTTGTTCTAGGAGAGGAGATAGAGAACTTGATCCACATGATTGATATGGGCTTGCCAATTTTTACTATTTATGAGAATATCATAAAAAAAAACTAACACAAAGTGACCGAGGAAAGGATGAAAGATGTAATTCACAAGGCTTTGAAAAGTGGAGGGTGCATTGCAAAGACCAAAGGGCATGACCAAGAACTCATAGTGGCCCTCATGAGTGCGAAATGCAGTCTTGGGAATGTATTCATCTTTCATACGTATCTTGTGGTAGATAGAATGGAGGTCAAGTTTGGTAAAGTTATGAGCCCCACTGAGTTCATCCAAAAGGTCATCTTGTTACACATCAAAATGTCACACTTAAGTGTTGCACCCTAAGTGTCGCAAAGTGATGTATGCACCTACTTAAGTGTCACATGCACTGTCTCAAGTGTCGTATGCACATTACCAAGTGTCGCATTCACTTTGCTAAGTGTTGCAACCCATTGAAACCATATAAACATTTTTCACAATCCCTAAGTCATGTTGGAAGAAGAAGCCCTATCATTTGACAGTGAAAAAACACCTTTTTCTTGGAAATTTTGACCATTTTTGGGAATTTTAGAAGGGTGGCACTCCCATACCCATGATTAGGGAGCACTGATGCTTCCCCTACCATGTTAAGGGAGTGCCAATGGTTCTCTATCTCTCACTAAGGGTTTGGGGTGGGGGAGGGGGGGAATCTGGTTAGAGGGAAATATGGGATCTTCCACCTTTTTCTAAGGGCCAACTCCGAAGGGATGAGGTTGTTTTGGTCGAATCCTATACTATGGATCTATATTAGGGTCAAATCCCAAATTAAGGAGTGATATCCTCAACCATTTCCCTCATTTTATCATGGTGGTTAAGCCTCTCAAGCCTATATATTGAAGGTATTTCCAAGGTGAAGGGGGTAAGAATTCAGATGTCAAACCTTTGATCCTGGGAGAAGCATCAACATTTTGATTTCAAGGTTTTCATGCAAGGGATAGATGAGGAGAGCTTACAGAAGTTACTGCATCATCAAGCATTCTTTGCATGTGCCTTCTTTTGGCTTTGCAATTAATATAAACTTGGCCTATTCCCTTCAAGTTCATGTGTTATACATTTGCTTGTCTATTGTTGTTTCAATCTTCGTAGATAGATATGCTTTGTATAATCATATAGAGTAGGAGGAAGAGTTCCTTTTCTATTCTTTGCAGGACTTCATTTGCATTGAGGTGCTTGGAGATCAAGCCCAGGGATTGGAGCAACGAGGACGAACATCGCAACAAGGTATGCCACTTTCTTCTTCTCTCTTGGTTGATTGATTGATTGAGTTAGATTTAAAGGGAAAGTAGAAACCACTTGTTCTCTTCTATATTTGGACCAAAGAAGGGGTATTGGTCCAAAGGGGAGCTTAGCTTGTCCGCAGGGTAATATTTCTCACAACAAAAAAATGGTGACTCCACTATGGAGGGACTTTGACTAGTATTTCCTTTGTTTTGTCTTGAATTCTTCATTTTTATTAGAGATTGCTTGTTTGATGCTTCATTATGATCTATTTCCACTTCCCTATTCTTAATTGAAAAGTTTACATAGCCATTGATTGAGTCTCTGCTAATTTTTAGCTTGTGGAAGCCATTTTTGAGCTTTTTCAGAATCAATATTCCCCTGGAGTTCACATCAGGGTGCCACTGGTCTGACTGGCACTCCCTCTAAGAATCTTAGGGGGCTCCATAGCACCCTATTCATTTGGTAATAGGGGTGCTAGTCTCCTCTTTTAGGTGTTTTTGTGAAGTTCTGCCCTGCTTTTCTCAGTCTGCTTTTAAGAGGCTGTTATCCTAGAGTCTCCTAATCTGTCTTTGACTTTGTTTGCTTGAGAAATTGATAGTTATTACTCATTTCATTTCCTTATTTGAGTTTGAAAATTTCACCTAGTTGTGGTCCTCTTGGGTTAACAAGATCCCTTGGTTCATCCTTCCTTTCATTTTTCTGATCTTCATCTCACAAAGTTTTCATATTGCTTGATTGTTTAGGAGTTTTCATCAACTAGGGTTTGCAAAGGTTGTTTGGTTTTGAGTTGTTTTTGTCTTCATTAAAACATCTCACTTTCTAATGATTAGGACTCTTTCCTTTATCGAAACCCAACCTTGAATATTGTTTCTTGCTGCTCGTGATTTGAGGATTTTTCATGAGTGTAATTTTTCTTCTTTCTCTTTTACATCTTTGAGTCCTTGATTGAACAAGTTATCTCACACTTTGCTTCATTCGGTTCTCATCATTTTGGAGTGCACTTTGTTTGATTTCTTTTCTGCCTTGTACTTCTTTGTGTCAAACATAGATCTCTTTCATTTCACTCGAAAGTTAAGAAGCAAAAATTTTGCATATCTCCTTGCATACATAATCAAACACATAACTTTTTGCATTCTTTAGGAAATTTGTTTTGGTACATGTTTGGAAAAGAGCTAGTTTTGCATGTGCATTTCGATTTTTGGAAACATTTGCTTGGTAGTTTGGCATCATCTTGATCCCATAAATTGAAAGTTGCATAATTTTTAGTACTTGCTTGTGTTAATAAGAATATAACTCTTCTCCTTCC
Source organism: Picea engelmannii (assembly GCA_009831015.1). Lineage (NCBI taxonomy): Eukaryota > Viridiplantae > Streptophyta > Pinopsida > Pinales > Pinaceae > Picea > Picea engelmannii. The sequence continues at coordinate 423,225 of ML790768.1, read as the reverse complement.
TATACATAGAATTCATAGAAAAGAACGAATTGCATCTCATTCTTTTGCATTCTATTGGATTCGAGTCTCTCACACCACCTCGCATTCCAAATTCAAATTTTGGTTGGTGGGAAGAACATCCATCACACTATTTTGGATGAGAGAGCCTACACCCATGTCATGTCTTTTCCTTGTTGGAGAGCCATTTTTTCTCCTAAACTTGACTCATCTGCTACCACCCTCAAAGCGTTTGATGGACATGGTTTCCAACCTCATAGAATCTTGTAATATTTCATTGTGACATTGAAGGGTAAAACCATTTCGGTCGATATTGAAGTGGTTGAAGCGCCCCTGGATTATAATTTGTTACTTGGTTGTAGTTGTTTCTATGTGATGAATGTCGTCGCATCTTCAATGTTTTGTATTTTACGATTTCCCCATCAAGCAAAAATTGTCACTGCTGAGCAACTTGACTATATAACTCTAGATCTCCACAATGTTGCAACGAATAATGTCCCTTTTCTAGGACAATCTAGTCTTGAGAGTGTAGGTGTAGGTATTATTAAGGATTCCTCGCTTATGGGGTTTTTTCCCTTTACCTACTCCTGCCACCCCGTAGGTTGCCATGTTAAATATGATTTCGACTCAGGTGCAACAATCCCTAGAATCACTTGATCCTTTGGTAGTACCTGGTCTTAATGAGCATAGTTCTTTTCCTGTGTCAAGCTCATTAAAAAATGAAATAGATGCTTACGAGCATAGTTCATTATCTCTTTCAAGCTTGTTAAAAAATGAAATAGAACCCCCTCTATTCAAAATGAGTCTCACTCTGGATTGAATACTTGAACCTTCTTTTCCTTTTCCCAGTGAAAATATTCCTATTAGTATCTAGATGCCTAAACGAGGAAACAAGAAGATTCTACGGAGAAAACGACGCTTTGGGGGAAAGTCTCCAGCCTCTGAACATCATGCTGGAGCGAAGCCACTAGCTTCTACCATGCAGGCTAGGGGAAAATTACCTCTATAGAGACATGTTTCTAGGAGTGATCCTCGCTTGGGGGTCATTCCCATCATAACGTAGTAGTATTTTATAGAATGAGCTTAGTCTTTGTTCTTTCTCATGCTCGTAAATACATGAGAATAGGTTACCGAGCTCAGTCTTTGTTCTTTCTCGTGCTCGTTAATACATGAGAATAGGTTACCGAGTATACTTTTATCTCTTTTTCAGACTCGTAAAATCTATACAAAAAAGTAACTCTTTGGAATCTCCTTTAAGATGTTTTTAGACTCCCTAAACATGAAAAGATTTCTGAGTCAGCTTGCTTCCTTTCACACTTGTTAAAAGGTTTGAAAGGGAATTTTTTGAGTGGTAGTTTATCTCTTTTTCGACCTCGCTAGACTAATTACAAAAAATGAATACTCTAGTCAAGCATGATTAGAAGAGTTCTCTCCTATATTGTTTTACACTTTTTTCAGGCTTGGGAGACTAAATTTACCAAAAATTCACCTATGGAGTCATCTTTAAGTTCTTTTTAGACTCTCTAAACATGAAAAACCATTGAGTTTACCTTCTTTGGGATCGTAAAATTATGCATTGAAGGACCTATGTGAGTCCAATATCTAGGACCCATATGATATCAAACCCCTCCTTCCTTAGGTTCGTTAAACATATGTCGAGGGACTCATCGAAGATGAGATATACCGAGCATCTATGATCCTCCTCAAGCTTGTTAAAAAATAAAGAGGCACTCACCAATCATGGTGGGTGAAAAATTGAAAGAAGTGGGTCAAGTTTTTTGGAATCCATTATGGCAGCTATTGTTGTCACCCTTGAACATGGAAGTTGTTTGCGTCTTGTCTTACAATTGGGTAATCTTCTTTCCTCCGAGTCATACCAATTCCATGTGTCGTTACAATTTTTTTTTCTAGTCGAAGAGTGCTCTTATTGTCGTCAGATTATGTTCCTGGTACTCGTCGAGTCAATGTTTCCAAGTCACTTGTTGTGCCTCATCATGTTCAAGGAAAGTTTCACTTCAAACCATCCATCGACAATATTTCCAGTTTCCATTTCCCATGTCAGTCCATACTTATTTTATTCAACATCTTACATCACTTTCCTGTGTTAGTTTTGTGTCGATGATGAGGGATACATCATGGCCCTCCTTCGACGAGTCTTTTCTTGTCGACTTCAACACATTATCTAGGAATTAGACTTAGAAACTAGTTAGTACCTTGGGACCTGCATGCCTCAATGGTAGGCCTCCTTGCTTTCGACAGTAGGTTTACACCATTGACCTCTGATCGGATGATTCCATGAATGTTCGACCTCAACTCATTTATTCACATTTTCTGGAATGTACTAAAGGTACCTTAGGAATCATTGTCCTCATTGGTGATTTCCATCACTTGTTAACATTATACCTCAATGATCGATAATCAAGTGGTTTCTACCATGTTTGACATCAAGTCATCTATTCACATGGCTAGATTTGTACCATTTCAGGATCATGACGAAGACCCTGAGTTAGGTGCTCACTTTGTTATGTGCTTTGCCCAGGCCATGATGGAGATCATTTGAGCATGTAAAATATTTAAGTACAATCACCATGCTATCAATCTTACTAATATAGATACTGTCACATAGATCCACATTGTATTGATCCATGGCTATGTTTTGTCTTCTCATAGATCCACTATGTATTTTTTGTGACTGCGATCAATTCATGTCATGGAGGTATGGATCCATGTTGTATATCTGGTGGCCATATCCTTAGCCAGTATTCTCATGGATCCATAGTGTATTGGTCGACGACCATGCTTTGAGTCAACTCACATTCCAAGCATAGGTATGCTTGCCTCAGAAATGGAACATATATGTATATTGATTGATGATTTTTTGCAGCTTCTTCCAGGTTCTCCTACTCCAACACCCTTGCATTGAAGAATTTGTAAATTGTTTCGGCCATCAGTCTCTTCCGACCTTACACTTTAGGGGGCATCTGTTACACATCAAAATTTCACACTTAAGTTTTGCAAGTGTTGCAAAGTGACATATGCACCTTCTTAAGTGTTGCATGCATTGTCTCAAGTGCTGTATGCACCTTACCAAGTGTCACATTCACTTTTCTCAGTGTCGCAACCCGTTGACACCATATCAACATTTGTCACAATTTCTAATTCATGTTGGAAGAAGCCCTATTATCTAATAGTCAAAACACACCTTTTTCTTGGAAAGTTCGACCATTTTTGGAAATTTTAGAAGGGTGGCGCTCCCATACCCATACTTAGGGAGCAATGATGCTCCCCCTGGCATGTTAAGGGGGCTCTAATGGCACTCTGCCCTCACTATTTCTCTGTCTCTCACTAAGGGGGGGTGCCTGTCTAGTTAAAGAGAAATATGGGATCTTCCACTTTTTTCTAAGGGTCAGCTCCAAAGGGATGAGGTTGTTTTGGTTGACTCCTATACTATGGCTCTATATTATGATCAAATACCAACTTAAGGAGCCATATCCTCAACCATTTCCCTCATTTTTTCATGGTGGTTAAGCCTCTCAAGCCTATATATTGAAGGTATTTCCAAGGTGAAGGGGGGAAGAATTCATATGTCAAACCTTTGATCCTGGGAGAAGCATCGACATTTTGATTTCAAGGTTTTCATGCAAGGGATGGATGAGGAGATCTTGGAGAAGTTACTGCATTGTCAAGCATGCTTTGTAAGTGCCTTCTTTTGGCTTTCCAATTAATATAAACTTGGCCTATTCCCTTCAAGTTCATGTGTTCTACATTTGCTTGTCTATTGTTGTTTCAATCTTCGTAGATAGATCTTCTTTGTCTAATCATATAGAGTAGGAGGAAGAGTTCCTTTTCTAGTCTTTGTAGAACTTCAATTTCATTGAGGAGCTTGTAGATCAATCCCAAGGATTGGAGTAGCGAGGATGAACATCACAACAAGGTACACCACATTCTTCTTCTCTCTTGCTTGCTTGATTGAGTTAGATTTAAAGGGAAAGTAACAACCACTTGTTCTATTCTATATTTGGACAAAATAAAGAGTCTTGGTCCAAAGGGGAGCTTATCCTATCCGCATTTAAATGTCCTAAATGGTGGGTGTCTGTGTAGAAATGTTCATATAACTCATCAACAAACTGTGTCCAAGAAACATACCCTTGCGTGCATTTCTACACCATTTCCACCATTGCCACTGTTATGGATCCAAATAGATAATTTTGTAACGAAGCTTGGTCAACTCATTAGTAATTCCATGTAGGGAGAAATATTGTTCCATCTAAGTAACCCAAGCTTGTGGATGTGAACCATCAAATTTGTTTACCTCAACTCTGGGAAGATGGGGGTCATGAGGTAGGGAGTTGGAATGAGAGTGTAAAGGCTAGTTGGAGTCAACACCTTTATTATAGAGAGATGGGTCAGAGGAGGAAGGACACTATAATTTGTTCATGAATTGGTGTAGAGCGGAATGGACTTCAACAATTTCACTACCGAGTTGTTCTTGGATGTGGTCCATTTTTGCATGAATGGTCATAATGTTCCTATTTACTTGGGCCTAAAGGGAAGTAATCAATTGCTGATTGGTTTCTTCTTAGCAGGTGGGATCTATGAGAGGAGGGGTGTTTCCACGGAAAAAAAATAAGATAAGTGATATATATGATGATGATCATGGAAATGAGAGGAGACCAATGGGATAAATGGGATATAAGGGTGCTGATAAGGGTATGGGTCCACGTGGTAAAAAAAAAGGTTAAAAATGATAGGCATCACAATGATTAGGGTGAAAAGGGGAATCCAATGAGATAGGTCTCAAATAAGGATGCAAGAAAGACCTAGATTGTTTTTTCTCCCATGGAGTTATACTCCGTCTTGAACAATACCACAGTGTCAAAATGCCCAAATTCTTAACATAAAATAATGTGTAGTAATTTCGCAACCAGAATGCACAAGGCAAGCTTCGTGGCCAAAATATCATTTTTGTTTCTTATCTAGTATGTTCCCCCCAATACAGGGTTTGCATGGTGCCTATGGATAAGGGTTTTCCATGTGATATAGCTCTCTGATATACGTGCGGGATCAAACAATAATATTCGACCCAATATCTCAAGGCGCCAACTACAGAGGCTCGATCATACCTTTAGACGTACTACTCGATTACCCAAGTACTAGAGAGTATCTTCTCGAGTGCAGTTCTCGGTGGCACTATAACAGTTAGGTGATTATTACGAGGAAAATTTCTCTATGGCTAGGAGAAAACCACAATAGACGGAACGACACCCATAAATCAACTCTAATCTCAGGTATGCTATATAAATGATGAAAATGATAACAAGAGAAGGATAGAAGTGTACCTCATTCGGACATCCAAAGAAGACCATTGTTGAGCACACGAACCAAAACTTTATACATGCAACTTGTCCTCAACAACCAAGATACATAAGCATGTGGAAATGATATACAATGTTAGCATATAAATTAGCATAATCCATTAACATACATGACAAATACGCCCATGGAAAGTAATAAAAATATTTTCAAGATATCAATTGGACAAGAAAAGAGTATTTCTATTAATGTAACCAACAAAAGTACATAGGTGACAAACCTCTGTAATGACACATATTGGAACCAAGAAACTAAGTCCCTCTAGCTGGGCCTCCACCACTTCAATCCTCCAAAAAGGATAGCTCACAAGTATGAGTCAATGAAGTTCTCCATCTCAAGATAGGAAGAACTTGGGGGCTAAACACAAGAAGTTAAAACTTCAATGACAAATGGATGCAGACTCAATTATGAGGTGAAATTTCTCCAGAGTATCTTTACTCTCAATGTGATGAATGTCCTCAAGGCTTGTATATGGCTCAATTTATAGCCTCCAAATGGAATTGAAGGGTTGAGTCAGAGCATTTCCAGTACATGGAAGGTCAAGGATCATGGATCTCATGACATGGCATGAAAACTCGACATATTTTTTTAATTTTTGAGCACCAAACCCAATGTATGCGGGATGTAATGGAGAAACCTGTGTATATGTGAGGTTTGTAATTGTAGGTCGTATATATGGACAAAAATATGTAGTTTTGACTCTGGAGTGAGCAAAAAGGGGAATTTAAGTCTTCAGAGGGAAATGGAAGGCCATCAAAGAAAGATGCATGGAGTGTGGAAAATTTTTCTTTAATAGATGCCCCCTAATGTGTGAGGTCAGAGGAGTATCTGCGATGGTCGAAATACATTATAATTCCTAGAAGTGGAGTAATGAAGACTTAGCTAGAAGTACTAATAATTCATGAGAATATTACAATTCATATTGACTTTGTATACATGGATTCCAATCTGAATTACACTGCAGATCCATGTGGATATATAAATAGCTGTTCATGGCCATGAATAGGAAATACAAAGTGGACATATGCCATAGGCTGTCATATTCACAAACAAAACATTGTGGAGTCTAGTCTCTAAATCAACCGAAGATATATGTATACAATGGAGTACAATGTGATCTCCCATGATCACTGAAGTCATATAGGTACTTGTCCGATGAAAGACAAAAATATATATGGGGTGCTGCTACTGCAAACTGGAGGTCTTCTACTCTATCCGCCGAAGGTGAAAGTTTACATTATGTGAATAAATAAGTTGAATTCGAACATAATGAGACTTTGTTTGATTACCGTTCATTAAGGCATACCGTTAAAAATACTGAGACAACCCACCAATAATGAAAGTAGGTGTCAAGGCACCAAGTACATTCAACAAGTGTGAATAAGGGTGTTGAGGCAAAACACTTGAATAATCCATTGATCAAGAGGCATTGATGAATTCCCAACTGTCGATGGTGGGATAACTTGCCACCAATGACTACAAGCATCTAGGTACTCATAGGACTCTAGATATTGATTCTATAATAGATGAGCTGAAGTTGATGGAAGGAGACCCACTGGAAAGAGAGCATTAAGGAATCTCTCATCATCCAACGTGAGGTACAAGGCTATATCTTGATGAGTAGGAGGAGATCAGATGAATAGGATGTTCACGAACCAACAAACACGTGCGTCTCTCGCATGCACCAGATGCAATAAGTACATAAAAGAGACCCTCTAAATAACAACCAATGAGGAAAATTGCCGACAAATGCGAGGAAACCACCAATAAGGCTAATGGAATCCAAGACACTGTACGAATCCCAATGTGTGAATATATTTCTTGCCATCGAACACAAGGGAAACCCGCTAGTCAATGACCAATGAGGAGATGTCATATGTTGGGTCACATGTTACCTACCAATGATGAATGTAGGCCCATAGTGAAAGGTATGAAAACAATTTCATGTGATTATGAGATTCACTAAGGGTATGGTCAACATGAAAAGTCAAGAGTTCTGAGGAGTGGCCGACATAGGCTTATACTTCCTTTGAACAAGAGAATGAGATAGATGGATAACTCAGGAAGCATAGATTAACACTGATCATTGACAACATTGTGCAACATAGGAGGAATCAACAAAATATCCATAGGGACTATAAGATTGACCAGTCAGAGGATTAGACTCTGAGTAATGAGCTCATCTTTCTAAGGTCATGCTAAACCCAAACCTTGGATGAAATGGACTCAAGATTTTGTGCTCTGCTCAAAGGCGACACGATTTCTACAGATAGGAGATAATATTCTTTTCTCTCCCATCTTTTTTTGTTTTTTTCATAGTAAAAGAAATGCTATGATACAAGGGATGAAATGAGTGTCGCAAATAGGCAACTGGTTCCAAGCAATGGAACATACGTATTCTCAATGCAAGGGAACACATTGGGGGCATGGACACTTGGGGGGATGTTTCCTCTACTGGTAAAGGGTGTCAAGCTACAAAGGATAGATGAAAGGTACTGCTTGGCTAATGTTGAGAATTGCTGGGGAAAGAGGCTTATAATGAGAAACCGGGAGCCGACATTAGGCTCAACTATGCAAGAAGGATAATGGGATGCAATTAGAACTTAACCCAACAAGTGTCCTTTTTTGTAGATGTTAGTCCCTTAGGCTCGGAAAAGTATAAAATAATACCCAGGAGAACTCTTCTGGCCAATGGTGACTAGAGTATTCCTTTTTCGTAAGTAGTCTACTTGGTCCAGAAAAGGGTTAAAGTTATACCAAAATATACTTCCTTTCAAAGCCATTTAATGAGTGTGAAAGAGACAAGTTCACTTGGAAATATTTTCATTTTTAAGGAGTCTTGAAAATATCTTAACTAAGAATTGAAAATTACAATATGTATAGAGGACTGCACAATCTTGTGGCTTATGCATATTAGTTCTCCAGGTAGGGCCCATTGCTAAGCTCAGGACAAGGGATTTTTTGGTAATCAAATTGTAAAGTTTCTAGTTCAGGAGGAGGTCGAAAATACAAAATCATAGCTTCAAGGATAGCCTCATCTGAAGGAAACTCAACATCCATGAAACTGAGGCTCGACAACTTAGAAATACCAGGGCTCGAGGTCTCACAAAAAAAAATATCATATTCAAGAGGAAATGCCAGATTACTTGGGCCCATAGGGGAAGGCTAAGGCTTCCGTGTAGGTCTGCTGTCGAAATCTAACATCTCACTGGTAGCTAACACAACCTTGGGAGAACCCAAAAAATTTCGAGCCGAGGAGGATAACATACTTACAGAGGATCCTTCATCTACAATATATTGAAAAACGCCCATTATCTGGAAGGGTGCAGCAGAAGGAAGGAGAGCCTCTACAAGATCATTCCAATCAAAGGAAACCGTCCTAGGACCTTGAGGGAGTGTACTCAAAGAGAGTGGAATTCTCCATTGTTCATAAGGTACAGAACTGGAAATGCTAAGGACATGGTCGAAAGACACATCACCCCCAAAATAAGAGTGAGATTAGCCGAAGATTGCATCGACAATGTCACTTTTTTAGACTTGTCACTCTCTAAGAGAAGAGTGGGATCAATCGAAGATTGCATCAACACGACCACTTATTTAACTGTTGGTTGAATAGGATGCGAGACAACATGGTGAAGTTACACATCACTCCCCCCAAAAATAGTGGTGTCGACTGAAGATTGTATTAGCACGACCACTGGTTGAACATGATGAGAGACAACATGGTCAGGAGATGCATCACCACCTAAAAGAAGAGTGGTGTCGGCTGAAGATTGCATCGACAGGACCGATGTATCAACCAAATAAGGATTAGATTGTTGGGAAACCTAATATGAATCAGAACCTGAAGGGCCACCAGAAAAGGACCGTGCTTCTCATACCACTACAATAGCAGGGCACAAATGAGTTAGGTGATCTCCTTTGCAAAGACTACAAAGGAACTTGGGCTTACATCCTATACATCTAGGATTATCAATTATATCAATGCCCCCAACATGAATTGCAGTGGACGGTGACATGCTCCCACCATGACTTGCAGAGGCTAGTAGAAGATCTCCAACATGACTTACATAGGTTGCTTTTCCCCAACATGACTTGCATCAGCTTGTTTCTTTTCCCCAACATGACTTGCATAGGCTGGTGATAGGTCTCTGTCATGACTTGCATAGGTTGGTGACAGGTGTCCAACATGACTTTCAAATGTTGGTGACTTAATGCCAATATGACTCTCAGTGACTAGACTTGTTCTTCCAGCATGACTTGCAGTAGATGGTTGCAACATCAGAGACCATGCTCCCGGAAAATATTGGTTTTGAGAGATCGTAGGCCAAATAGGGTTCTGGTATACACCATGAACCTTCCCAGCAGGATAATATCCTCCTCCCAATTTATTCATAAAGGCTTGTAAGGGCATCATCACTGAGGAAACCTCTTGCGAGGAGAAAGTGACGTGGCATGGGTTACTCATGTGAGGATATACGTTTCCCCCAGACGAAGGAATTTCATGTAGGGGGTTTCACATAATATAAAAATGACTCCCCCCCAGATTAAACACCAGAGGTTAGCTGGAGTTTTTTCATGAGAAAAGCGTTCATAGGAACCTACATAACGGAAGAAGGATAGATGGACGAGATGTGAGAAGTAGAAGGACTGGCCATTTGAGCACTCCATCTTGGAAAAATGTAGCTAGGATTGGGTCCATAGAAAAGAGGATTCCAAACTCCTACCATAGGATTTGGTTGAGGGATATGACCCCCACCAAATGAAAAAGGAGTATAATAAGGTGTCATGCCCCCAGACCCAAAACTAGGATCATGTGAGACGATGAAACAGAGGACGACAAGTGCGAATTCATGTATGGCATACCATATGAGAAAGTATTAGTGGTCGAAGGAATTGACTAGATACTATGGTTCAACATACCATACAAGAATACAAAAGGATTCGTTCCCATGGGTTGAGGAGAGACCATGGGTTGGGTAGCATTAGATGAGGGAGCCTTCGACATCCAAACCATTGATGACAAGGGAGTCGAGGGGACCCCACTAATCATAGAGGACAAAAGAGTCGAAGGGATTCTCGAAACATTCATGTCTGACTCATTAATCATGGTAGGACGATCACGAGCCTGGGAGGTGGAGATATGTGTTCCACGCTTGTTAACTCTACGCCTTTTAGGATGTGACTGGAGAGGAGGATAGTCTTACTCCATGATGACTCAAAACCTAAGACATAATACAAAATACTAAGGCTGACTAATAATTATAGAACACACTCCCAAATAACGCTAAAGTCCAATGCACACATAAATGATATAATGGCTGAAGGGGAATTTTGAACTAAAGAAGGTATGCCTCTCCTAAGAGGGGATGAGACTCCCAAACAATATATTAGAGGTAACAGAACCATTTATAAGGACCCTCGTAGGCTTCATAGTGCAGTCGGTCAAATTCTTCTGGAGAGAAAATCCTCCATAAATTCTGTGTGTTGTCCAATCCCGATTTGACTCAGGGTACTTACAGAATAACCCCTGCAAGAAACCTATGTGGCTACCTAGGTCAAGAAACTAGAGTCACCACGATATAACCAATGCTCAGGCGAGCAGTCGCAAGTCTGGTCCACTGTATGGGCAGGGTAGAAAAGCTCAAAATCTTGAAAGCACCACCTCTCATGGAGGTAAGAGCACTAGCGAGACCCCCAAATATGAATAGATCCCCAAAAATATCTTTGACGCTAGGAAGGTATTAGAGGGATATCTCTGCAACCAACTTCACTTGACCTCGTGCTTAACTCCAGTATGAGAGGAGCCTCTTGACGTCACCAATTACACAATGGGTTTCACGAATCCCTAATCAGACACATACGTTAGGTTTTATAGCCTTGGAGAAGTTTACTCACAAAATCCTATTCCAAGGCTCTAGGTCCTACACTTGTTTTTGTACCCTGAAAAATAAAATTGTTTCTAAGCAATTTTAATTATTCAACGTTAATTTTAATGGCTTCTGCTTACTCAAGAGGTGCGATTGTGAAATTGATGGTATTACGACTCAACATATATAAAATAAGCAAATATGAAAACACTGCTAAATAGTAGTCTTGAATTTCAATGAGATGGTATTCTTCTAAATGTTGTTTCCAAGATTCAATCTCTACAATTTCAATGAAGTGCAATCTTTCCTAATATGCCAAAACTAATGCAAAGTAGCCAAAAGTGAAAATGATATGAGTAAAATGCAAGAAAGCAAATATTTTTGTATTTTCGATATAATGAAAATAAAATGCAAGGATTGAAGAAAAAACTCACAAGCATACCCTACTACAAGAAAAAGGAGACAAGCAAAGCAGGATACCAAGAAGAAACTACCCAGACCAGTATGCAAGGACAACAAATGAGAAAAATGACAAGAAAGGAGTTTGCCCAAAAGATTCACCAATAAAGTGGCTTCCTATCACTCTGTAAGTAGTTAACAATCAGAATAGGGACCCAAGAAGTCTCAGTAACATAGAGAACCCACCCAACAAACACCAAACTGAGCCAAAAAGGCTTAAAAAATGGTGTATGCGCTTGTTCATGGAATATAAGTGTATGTACGCACCCTAAACACAGACAACTCGAGTATGTACGCACCCTAGACAAAGACAACCCACGTATGTACGCACCATAGACACAGACAACCCGTGTATGTACACACCCTAAACACAGAAAACCCGCGTATGTACACACCCTAAACACAGAAAACTCATGTATGTACACAACCTAAACACATACAACCTGAGTATGTACACACCCTAAACAAAAAACAACTCACGTATGTATGCGATTGTCAAGGGAAAACCCGTGTATGTCAAAGAAGACACTGCCAAGGCAAGGGTTAGGCCAAGAAACTCAGATATAAGGAAAAATATAGGCTATCAAGCAACATGCGTAAGAGAAACTCAGGCAAACAAAGAGAAAATCAAGGAGAAAAAACACCCAATACCCCAAAAGGGAGATCTCCCAAGTGGCGTCACCAATTCTGTTATGAGAAAAATCTCTCTATGGCTAGGGGAAAATGACAAAAGATGGAACAACACCCATAAATAAACTCTAATCTCAAGTATGCTATATAAATGAAAATGATAACAAGAGAAGTCTAGAATCCTACCTTGTTCAGATGTCCGAAGAAGACCATTGTTGAGCACACGACCCAAAGCTTTATACCTGCAAATTGTCCTCAATAACCAAGATACACAAGCATGTGGAAATGATATATAATTTTAGCACAATCCATTAACATACATGACAAATACGCCCATGGAAAGTAATACAAATATTTCCAATATATCAATTGGACGAGAAAAGGGTATTTCTATTAATGTAATCAACATAAGTACATAGGTGACAAACTTATGTAACGACACATATCAGAACCGAGAAACTAAGTCCCTCTACTCGAGCCTCCACTACTTCAATTCTCTACAAAGGAAATCTCACAAGTAGGAGTCAATGAAGTTCTCCATCTCAAGATAAGAAGAGGTCGGGGGATGAACACAAGAAGTTTAGACTTCAAGGACAAAGGGATGCTGACTCAATTATGAGGTGAAATTTCTCTAGAGTATGTTTTCTCTCAATGTGATGAATGTCCTCAAGGCTTGTATATGGCTCAATTTATAGCCTCCAAATGGAATTTAAGGGTCGAGTTAGAGCATTTATAGTATATGGAAGGTCAAGGATCATGGATCTCATGACATGGCATGGAAACCCGACATATTTTTTAATTTTTGAGCACCAAACCTGATGTACGCGGGCTTTAATGGAGAAACCTGCGTATACGCAAGTTGTCTAACTGTAGGTCGCGTATATGGCCAAAAATATGTATTTTTGACTCTGGAGTGATCAAAAAGGGGAATTTAAGTCTGCAGAGGGAAATGGAAGGCCATCAAAGCAAGATGCATGGAGTGTGGCAAAATTTTCTATAACAACGATCGATTGGTTGATCTAAGGATAATTTCAGGAGGCCTAGGGGACTCTCTATATACCTAATGGTACATGGGAGTGATGGCCGTGTACAGATTCTGTCTAATGTGGTACTACTCGAGGGGTACAAACATGGGTTACAAAGTTTCCAACAAGGGCGAAACTTTGGTTTCTAGGTAACCCCATGAGACTGTCTATATTGCCTATGTGTAGACTTCCCTATCGTAGTTTTACCCATTGAATGATAGATATCTGTGGTTAAAAGATGCCGACTACATGTCTCTACCCTGAATTGTTTTTTACCCATAATTCCTGCCAAGGAAAGTGCTCTAATAAGGTACCAGATGAAATATAATATGTAGAAACAAGAATATTCAACATATATCAATGGAACAACAAAATATTGAGAAGAGAAATACAAAAAATAATACCTTTATTCAAAGAAAGAAATGTTCACTTGCCTCTTCGAGGGAGCAACCTCCAGCAGAGCAGAGCTCTATTACAATAATTCCGAAGGAAAAACTTTCATATGCCTCTTATTTATACTACTTCTATCTTCTAAAGAACATTCTAGAGGAAGATCTTTCTAGAAGCGAAAACTTGTATTAGAACTTCTTACATTGACTTGTTCATATTTATTAAATAGGCCTTATTAACTAATGTCAATCTTTATTACATGAAACATATATTATTCTATGTGCATGAAGGATTAGGGAAGTTAAATCCCTAACACGACTACTACTTACTAATAACTCATTGTTAAAAAAAACATATTTTAAAAATCAAACTATTTTCAAATATGTTTTAAAACATATTTTATATTTCCAATAAATAAATATATCTCATTGATGTGGCAACACTTTTTTCACTTTATTAATTTTATCAATGTCTTTACTTTATCACTCAAGCGCTTATTAGCAATTTTTATATTATAAGTTTTGAGTTTTTATATTAATATTATTAATATTTTCACTTTATCACTTTAATATTATTAATCATTCTTATATTATATATTTTTAAATGAATGGATATATATATTTTAAATAAATGGATATTTGTTAAAAATGATATTTTTTTTCACTTTTATTGCTTTAATTATATTTCTTATTACTATAAATACATAATATTATTACATTTTTTTAGTTGACAATATTTGTCATAGCTTAGTTATTATTTGTTAATGTAGGCTAACCCATTATCATTATTCAAAGAAAATCATGCCACATAAAATGATTTGTTGATGAGTGTAAGGGGTAGGCTTCTACTCTTTCCAAATGCCTCTAGAGTTTGGTTCATTACCCTGTTTCCTTACATCCAAAGAAAACTAGCTTTTAACACTTTATTGCTTTAGTATTATTATCACGAGTTTATAAAATGAGTCTTCTTTACTCACGATTATTACCTCTTCTTTTTTCCCAAGAAAAAAGTCTATAATTTTATTAATAAAATAAAATTACAATATAGCATATGCTTGTAGCATTCCTAAAAATTGTTGTTACAACCTTATATAGCTCTAGAAATGATCATCGTTTTCATTAACCTGCTTTGTAATTGTATCTACTGAATTATCATAACTTTCTTTCAACGACTAAAAAAACAATTTACATTCATCAACTCAAAAAAACATTTAACAAATGACTTATTTCTACTCATTGTCTATCACCATATTATCCCATATTTATACAATAAAAAATAGTAAAACAAAACAAACAAACAACTTTAGAGCCATAGATCATGAGCATATTGTAAGACATTTCCCTCTAGTTGTTTAAAGACCACTAATCCAAGCTTGTTCCATCTTTAGAAAGTCCACCAATAGTCTTGTTTCTGTCCTTGTAGATATGTGAAAAAGAAATATGTGAGAAACTGATAAACACCATTGAATTCGATTATACAAAGTTTGTAATGCGAAGTTCCTTAATACTATTTCTTTTCACATCCATTGAATAATTAGTAGAGAAGCTCCAAACATTTAAATGTTTGAGACCCCAGTCTTATGAACTAGTCTCAAGACTATTCACAATTATTGCCTATATCTATAATATCTATAGTAAGACTATAATCGATAGATTTACTCCAAATACCATATTCAAAATAAAGAAAAATGTCCAATAAATTTATTAAAACACACATTTCATCAAATAAAATAAAATAAAATAAAATAAAATAAAATAATTCAATTCAATTCAATTCAATTCAATCACTCTCTTGTCCTATTAAATTTCCTTGATATTACCTTATAAATCTACATAAAGAATGTTATTTTTCATTTATAATCATTTACAAATGTACAACTTTGGCTTTGGTGTACATCGTAGGATGATGGATGCTCTTTCACTTATATAAGAGGGTGATAACTATTTTACATTCACTCAAATTAACTAGATAATTTGGGGCCATATTAATGTGTTTGTTGTATTTGTTTTTATTTAAAATATTTAATTTAATTAATATATTTCTAATAATATATAGAGAATATTATACTTAGTTAATATTATAAACTATTTTTAAGATAAGTTTAATTATAGTGATTAAAATAAATCGATAAGTTAAATTATAGCGATAAAAAAATCAAAATGTTTTCTATTATGTTTTTTCCTATTATTAATATAACAAAATATAAAACAAAATCCAATAATATAACTTGGAATGGTCTGGAATGGTATGGGATAATCCTTAGAGTCATAGTTGGAATCAATATTGATGTCATTATGGAGAGTTCCCCTTCCTTGATTGGTCCTAGCAACTTCCTCTATTTTCTTTAGCTTGGTTATTGTATTTCTCATATCTTCTTCCTTTGCCATTATAGTTTTTCCTTCTTTTAAGCTTTCACTTCTTACCTCGGATCCCCATATAGCATTTATTAAATTCTCATATTTTTTGTCAAGTTGATCTAGATTTTTGAGTATTTTAGTGTGATAGGTGCCTTTTGCTTCCACAATTAGAGTAATTAAAGTCTTCATGTGCCAATGGAAATCTATATTCTTTAGGTATAGCATGTCCTAGTTTTTTGAAAATATAGTAGTACGAGGAGTTGATGGAATCATCTCCTCATCTACTTTACCACTATATGCCATGCCTCATTTCTCCCTTACCTTATTTTCAATTTCCTCCACCCATTCCTTGACTGCAGCAAAAAACCCACATGTACAGGCTTCTGCAATTGCCACTACATAGGATATATTAGACTTGTTCTTTGAGGGTCTTGTTCTCGGGTCTTAAAGTGCCTTGCATTTATTCAGTATACCCCTACACAACCCGTAGATGGTTTCTCCATGCTTAGACTCTTTGGTGTTTTCCATCCTAGGTTGCCTCCTTTCCAAGTAGAAAATCCACAGGTTCGAGCGCATAGAAAAATTCCAAAGAAGCAGACCCGATTGGCGACAAATATTCGTAAGAGAAAAACCAACAAACTAATAGTAAGCCTTGGATTCAAATACTCATATCTCTGATAACTAGTGAAACCCACTTCCTCCCATTAATGTTCATTTTTCCAATCTGGATCCATCATCGATGCTACCATAAAAAGTCTCCTACCCAACATAATGAGCAAAGTTAAAACCCATCCTTTGATGAGATGGTGAATATCAAAATATGAGCATGGAGGGAAAGTCATGATGGCTCAATGCCTCCTCTTCATCTTCACC
Source organism: Picea engelmannii (assembly GCA_009831015.1). Lineage (NCBI taxonomy): Eukaryota > Viridiplantae > Streptophyta > Pinopsida > Pinales > Pinaceae > Picea > Picea engelmannii. Next base: position 406,251 of record ML790768.1, on the reverse strand, counting down.
CATGTCCTCCCTATGCGCACCCGTAACAAACATAGCCTTCACATGCCCTTCCCATTGACATGCCACCACATTTCCTTCATGCCTCCCTAACACCATTTTTTTTTAAATTAAATCTTTAATTGCGAAATATGTGTGCATATACTGCTAAAAGTTTCAATGCTTTTGTGAAATAAATGTATATTTTTAATTATTCAATAATATTAATTTAATGTATTATGAAATTACACATAGATTTATGGTCTAACAATAAGGTGGTCAAATTATTAAATGCATAGTTCCAAGTCCTTATTTCTCAATTCCATTTACATTTATTGATAATAAAATAATAATAGTTTGGATTCCATTTACATTTATTGATAATAAAATAATAATTGTTTGGATCTCATGTATAGAAGGGTGCTAGCGGGAAAACCCCCTTTTAACTACACCAGGGTTTAGGATGTAGGTAGATCGATTAACCGTCTTAAAGTCAATTAATATTCTATACTACCCCAAACATACCAAAACTCATATGAAGAAAACAAGGAAATGGAGATCGGGTAACTATACCTCTAATCCCATGTCTGGTGATGGCCTCCTCGTGCTTAGAAGTTCCACTGACTGCACGCCTCCTCCCAGGGCCGACCTGCATCCAAAGATTGACAAACATAAAACTACAAGCATGCTATTCCATATATAAGTTAGGGTTAGATGTTAGAATGTCAAGCATAAACCAATAAAAGTATTCAAGACACCATCATTTGGGACAAGAAAATGTAATTATTTTATTATTAACACGAAGATTATACCTTTACAATCTAAGTCGACCATCGTTCCGCGAACCTAGTCCGGGCTCCTCTTCACCAAGCTCCAAGTGCACCTTGTATGAAATTATCCTCTCAACCTTCTGATATCTTATTGGGAAGTGAATGGGTTAAATGGAGGGAGAAGGGGCTAATGAGGGAATGCTGAGGCGATTTCTCACAAAAGGAAACAATATCTTGGGCAAGGAGGGGAAGTGAAATCGGGCAGAGTTTCACTGTTCTTATGCTTATATGTGAAATGAGACCCCAACACCTCCTTTTATATGAAAAAAGGATGGTTATTTGGTTGGGTGACGAGCTATAGCAGGTGGATTAGTTGGAAAACTAACAATAGCCCGTAATCTCAACGAATTCCTTGCAACTTTTTATTTTTTGCAACTTTTGCAAGTATACGCGGGCTGTAATGGTGCAGCATGCATATGTACGTGAGCTGTAGTGGTGCAACAAGTGTATGTACGTGGGCAGTAATGGTGTAGGGTGTGTACATCTTCTAAAAATTGGTTTTTTAAGAAGAGCAACTCAGCAGTGCTTTGGCAAAAAATGCAAGTAAGAGGGCCAAGGCCATGTATGCATGTGTAGAGCAATTTAGGGTTATAATAAAGGGATAGTCAATTTATGAAATAGTATTATTCGTGGTTAATAAACAATACAAAAATAATTGTAACAACAAAATTTGACATATTACATATATTATGTTTAATGATGATATTTTATTAAGTGTTGGTTTCCATTAATCTTAAAGTCATATGTTATCATGCATCATTATTTACACTTTCTTCACAACCTTGATTTACTATCAATATAAGTAGTGTTTACCTTAATTTATTGAGTTATTTATCTTTATATCTTCTCAATATACACTTTGACACATATAAGTCATTGTGCAACCACATGCTTGAGCGCTTTGGCCTTGCACCATAGTGCCAAGTTGGCCTATCCAAAACCCCTCAACCTATTGAATCACATTACGAAATATCCATCGAGCACATCCTTTGTTGAACACAATACATGTGGCCGACAAATTATGCATATGCCATACAATCATGTTTCTTTGCATTCATAAAGAGAACTTCATGATAGATTTTTGTGCTCCCTATGAAAAACTCAACTCTAATAAAATCTTAGAAAAGTAAGAATTCATCAAATCAAATTCATCTTCATTTTGAGGATGAGTTTTGGCTATTATCGTGCACATATAACACCTTCAATGACCATTAAGGTGAGGCAAACTAATGCACAATAATGCAGTAACCCTAGTTTCTGCAATCAATCCCTACAAAAACCAGGTGGTTGTCCACATAGTACACAACTATCAACATGCTAATATATAACAAAAATTAACAGTTAAAGGATGCCATGAGGAAATTACTGCTACATGAAAGGAAAACCAGAAATAAAACTAATGGATAGGAACATGAATGTATTTATTAATCATAAAATATTTTTTTTTATAGATTTATTACATATCATACAAATCTGAAACAATTCTCCCCTCTATTTCTGACTCCTTTGATGTCTTTTCCCCTTCCTATTTCTTCTTGTGCGGAAATGAAAATCAATCTTGTTGAAAACTCCTTCTTTGAGATGATATGAAACCTTTTTCCCTATTTTGTTTCCCTGTTTATCTTTTTATTTCTTGGCAACTGAAATGTTGAGACCCTTCAACTTTCTCAACCATTTATTGTTTTCTTTTCTTGGGTAGTTACACAGTCCAATCTTTCAAAATTGTTTTCTAATTATTAAGTTGATGAGATTTAACGGTCGTGGCAACTTAAACACTTCGTTTTCCCCTACTAAATCGTCACACCACTTGTCATGACATCTTTACCATACACAAGCTAAAAATGTGAAATTTGTAATTAAAATGTGTCTTGCGTGTGTTGCATCAACGTTACAACATGTGTTGTAGCAACTGTGTTGCAACAATTGTTCAACATAGTGTTGCAACAACTGTTCCATCAATGTTGGAGCAACTGTTTCAGTAGTGTTGCAACAACTGTTACAGCAACAACACAAATGTGTTACAACAATAGGAATTTGACACTTATTCCTTCCTATAATTTATTGACTTAAAGTTGAAATATTATTATTATTATTATTATTTTGGTTGATGCATATTGCTTGAGGCCAAAGATGCTCCTGCATCAGACATCCTTGGTAAGAAAAAAAATGATCCCCTACGCATGTGGATGTAACTGTAGAAACAACAAAGAACGAATATCCTTGTAGGCACTCTAAATCCTTTTCAGAAACCCATGATGCATCTTCAGAACCCATGTTTCTCCACTTGACTAAATATTCAAAATATTCTTTATTTCGAGTCTTCTTGCAAATCCTCTTCACCGAAAGTTGTTCCAATTATTCAGTTGATTTAACATGAATTTGTTTCTTCCATTCAGCCAGGGTATCTTCACCATCATTCTCATTTACCTCATGAAACACGTATAAGTCAAACACATTGAATATTGGAGAAATGTCAAAATATTCTAGTAATTCTAACTTGTATGCATTATCAAAAATATTTCTCAAAATTTTGCATGGACCAATTTTATTGTATTTAAGCTTACTATACGTACATATGGGAAATCTTTTTTTCCTCAGATGTGCCATTACCATCTCTCCTTATTCAAATTTTTTTTGTCTTCTTCACATATCTACACCTTCTTTATACTTGGTATTTCTCTGCTGTAGATTTCTATTAACCTGTTCATGCATTTCCTACATGCTCTCTGCAAATTTGGTTGCATTAACACTCTTTTTGTCATCCATATTTGGAAACTTAACCAAATCAACAAATCCTTTCAATGACTTGCCATAAACAATCTGAAATGGACTCTTTCCTACAAATCCGTTAACATAATCATTATAAGAAAATTTAGCTTGCGCCAAGATCAAATCCCATTGTCTTGGCTTCTCCCCACTTAAACTCAATAAATTTCCAAGACTTCAGTTCACCACCTCAGTCTGTCCATCCATTTGAGGGTGATTTGTAGAATTGTACAACAATTTGGAACCCATCTTTTTCTAAAGTATCCTCCAAAATTGTCCAAGAAATATCATATCTCGGTCTCGAGTGATAATTCTTGGCAGCCCATGCAATCTCACAATCTCCCTAAAAAATAAAACAACAACTTTAGTAGCATCAATGGTTTTCTTACAGGGTATGAAATGTGCCATCTTTGAAAATCTATCCACTACAACCATCATAGAGTCACAACCACTTTGCATCCTAGGTAGTCCTTAAACAAACTCCATACTTATATCTTCCCATGATCTCTCGGGCACCGGTAGTGGTGTGTACAATCCTGTGTTTTGACTCCTTCCCTTGGAAAGTTGAAAAATTCTTCAACACTCAACAAACTTCTTAACATCCTTGTTGATGCTAGGACAAAAGTATCTTTCTCTTACCAATTTCATGGTCTTATCAATGCCAAAATATCCACCTAAACCTCTGTTATGCAGCTCTTTAATAAGATTCCACAATGAGCTTTGTGGAATGCACAAAATTTGGTTCTTGAACAAGAAACCTTCTTGAAGATGAAAATCCAAATATCGTGTTCTATCTATGCTCCAAGGCTCTTTGCACACTTTCCAAGCCTTTAAAAAATATGCCTCTTCTGCATACAATTATTTTATACATTCCAAGCTAACAAATTCAATTGACAAAGTATTCAACAAAATTATCCTTCGGCTCAATGCATTTGCAACTCTATTTGACTTTCTAGACTTGTGTTTCAAAACAAATGAGTAACTTTGCAAAAATTCTCCAAAACTCCTCAACCCATTGGATCACATTACAAAATCCCCTTGGAGCACACCCTTTGTTGAACACAATACACGTGGCCAACAAATTATGCATATGCCATACAGTCATGTTTCTTTGCATGTATAAAGAGCACTTCATGATAGATTTTTGTGCTCCCTATGAAGAACTCAACTCTAATAAAATATAAAAAAAATAAGAATTCATCAAATCGAATTCATCTTCATTTGGACGATGAGTTTTTTCTATTATGGTGCACATCTAACACCTTCAACGACCATTAAGGTGAGGCAAACTCATGCATAATAATGCAATCACCCTAGTTTCTGCAATCAATTCGTACAAAATCTAGGTGACTTCCCACAAAGTACACAACTAACAACATGCTAATATATAACATACATTAACAATTAAAGAATGCCATGAGGAAATTATCGCTACAGGAAAGGAAAATCAGAAATAAAACTAATGGAAAAGAACAAGAATGTATTTATTAATCAGAAAATAAATTTGTTTCCAGATTTATTACATCTCATACAAATATGGAACAGTTCTCCCGTCTGTTTCAGACTCCTTTGCTGTCTTTTCCCCTTCCTGTTTATTCTTGTGCGGAAATGAAAATCAATCTTGTTGAAAACTCCTTCTTTGAGCTGAGATGAGCCCTTTTTCCCTATTTTCTTTCCCCATTTATCTTTTTTTTTTCTTGGCAAATTTCTCTTTAATTTTTCTCACCATTTTCGTCCAAGTTTTAATCTTTCCCTGTCGGTTATCTACTTTGTATTTCTGTAGCATATCCCACTAAAGTGCATCATGAACTTTCAACTTTGTCATGGAAAATTAAACTCGATTGGGGTCTTGGATATTTTTATACTCAAAATATATTTCGATCTCTCCTATCCAATCAATGAGAGTCTCGGATTTCAAATTACCATCGTAGTATGGAACTTCTACCCTTGCACTTCCTCTATCTTTCAAAAAAGATATCAACTGTGTTGCTGGGTCTGCTTCCTTGGAATTTCTCTCTGTTTCAGGTTCACTTTATGACTCTAAATCTGTTTCAGCATCTCCATGCCTCCTATTTTCTAGTTTTTCTATCCTTATTCGTAAATCCTCTAGTTATCTTGCACCCTCTCGTGCTGCTCCTACTCTTCTTGGTGGCATCCTTATGTGTTGTCTTATAGCCCTCACTCGGACTAACATTCACATTCCTTACTTCTGGGCACTATTCTCTCACAACTCAGGAGATAAACCAACTCTGATACCACTTAATGCAGTCACCCTAGTTTATGCAATCAATCCCTACAAAAACGAGGTGGCTACCCACAAAGTACATAATTAACAAAATGATAATATATAACAGAAATTAACAGTTAAAGAATGCCATGAGGAAATTACCGCTACAGGAAAGGAAAATAAAAAATAAAACTAATGGACAAGAATATGAATGTCTTTATTAATCAAAACACAAAATTGTTTACATACTTATTACATCTCATGCAAATATGCAACAATTCTCCCCTCTGTTTCTGACTCCTTTGCTATATTTTCCCCTTCTTGTTTCTTCTTGTGTGGAAATGAAAATCAATCTTATTGAAAACTCCCTCTCTTAGCTGAGATGAATCCTTTTGCCCTGTTTTCTTTCCCCGTTCATCTTTTTGTTTCTTGGCAGGTGAGACGTTTAGACCCTTCAACTTCCTCAACTATTTCTTGTTTTCTTTTCTTAGGTAGTTACATGGTCTAATCTTTCAAAACCATTTTATAATTATTAATTTGACGAGATTTAACGACCGTGGAAACTTAAACACTTTGTTTCCCCTACTAAATCCTCTTTCCACTTGTCATGAGCTTTTTACCATACATGTTGAGCTAAAAATGTAAAATTTGTAATTAAAATGCATCCCGTGCATGTTGCAACAACATTACAACATGTGTTGCAACAACTATTGCAACACAATGTTACAACAACTGTTTTACTAATGTTGCAACAAGTGTTTCAGCAGTGTTGCAACAATTGTTACAAGAACACAAATATCTTACAACAATAAGAATTTGACACTTATTCATTTCTATAATTTATTGACTTAAACTTAAATATATATTTTTTCTTTTTGGTTGATGCAGATTACTTGAGGCCAAAAATACTCTGCATCACACAAATTCAAGTTCCATTATTGTAATATGTACTTATATAACCATTATTGTGATATGTACTTATATAATATTATTATATAATGCATAAATATAATTATATAAATATATTATTATTATAAATATAATATGTTTTAAAAGATGTTTTTGGTGAGGCAAACTCATGCACAAGTTCAAGTTTCATTATTGTGATATGTACTTATATAACCAGGGAATTAGTTGCGAAGCAACTAATCCCTGCCTCTTTGAACAAATTGGATGTTCCCTGCCTCTTTGAACAAATTGGATGAAAATATTAAGTAAGTGATGCATATAACCATTTGTATCTTAACTAAAATAATCTAAAATATAATCAATTGTATCTTAACTAAAAAAAATCTAAAATTTTAACTTAAATAAAATGTATAAATAAAATACATATTAAAAATATGAGTATTCGTTTAGCATTAGAATGAGGTGTGCCTAATGAGATGTGCCTAAACTGTATATATATTTAAAAATATTAAACTGTATATATATTTAAAAATATTTGTAGTAATTTGAAGAGAATTTTGATGGGCATGCTCCTCGGCTTACGATTCCGATTTCATAAGAGACTTTATTAAGTGTGCATAAAAAAATGAATTTGTATTAAATATTAGCGATCGTCTGTACATTCTCCTTAAAAACACAACATACTTACTAAATCTACTGTCCATAGAAAAACAAAATTGTATTAAACTTTAACGATTGTTCGTATATTCTATTAAAAAATTGCATAGTTAAGTATTTGGACCTACATATGTTTCATATGCTATACATAAGCGATGGAGCATGGCGACTTGCATGGTTGGAAGGTGGCCAGTTATTGGTGCTGCAGTGACACGCTAGTGAAACGTGGATGCGTTATGTTTTTGTTAAATTTTATATTTAAAAAATATATTTTACCTGTGACAAATAGTAAAAAATATTTTGTGCATATCAGGGATAATTAAGTCCCATCATCTCCTATGAACCAATAAAAAATTGTATTGATAAAACTGCAAAATTTAAAATTTTATTTTAATTATTTAAATAAATAATGTTAATGGTGGAATTTATTAGAATTTTGGATATCTCAGAAATCAAATGATTTTGTATCTACAAAACATACCAACTAATATTGATGATCATGATGATTAACGTCCACTAAGACCTAATTGGTCTATCGGACCTTAAGAGGGTAAGCGATTACTTGTGATTCTTTAGAATTTTGTTTATGTGCTCGAAAAACATTAAGAGAAGCTTTCCAAGATCACCATACTTTTGTTGAGTTAAGAGGTTAGGAAGGTTGGTAGTGTGATCAATATTTTGAAAATGAGATCTAATATG
>ML790768.1:356014-391828 GCA_009831015.1 Picea engelmannii | reverse complement strand
CATAAGTGTTTTTAACTTGTGTTTGTTATTTATATCTATAATAATTATATATCTTATAATTAAAATTACATGTTGTTATTAGTCTTTACATTAGTATAGCAATGAGTTTTTATTAACTAACTATTAGTTTGTAGTTAACCAAATTTTTTTCTGTTTTTTATAATTAAACTTTATAAATTAATTTTATTAATATTTTTAAATATCTAAATTTATTTATCTATAATATTATTGGATCATTTTTTTAAAGTTTTATTGTAGAAATGACAACATGCGTTCATGTGACCAGATATTTCCTCTTTCGTATTTTGTTTTCGGGCAGTGTGTAGTTATTTAACATATCAAACATTTAATAATAATAACTATGAGAACTATTGCAATCTGTCTTCAGAAGTCGAGCCAAGTCAAAACATAAAGGCAAGGCAAGACACAAAAACCCTTCTCACTTGTTCTGATCCATGTCATTTCTAGCCCCCTTGCTTCCACCAAAAGGATGCTTTGGAACCTCCATGGTGCTCTGCGCAGTGCCCTTCACCTTCTCCCATGCTTGCATAAAATCAATCCAAACTCTATTCATTTCAATATACTAGAAACAAAAATAAGCTTTCAAATTCATTGTTAACCTGTTCAATTAAAAAAACTCCATGTTCTAATAAAACAATCAACCTGTTGCAAGGAGTCAATTCCTTCCTTCCCCTATTAGGCTTTCTCCTTGACAGTCCGAGGGGCTTGAGAGACCTTTTCCATTGCCAATTGACCAATGCCCTTGGTTGTCATGCTGAATCTAACAACAATCACCAAACATATCCTTCACAGTTTCGATTCGACAGTGACTACGCTACATGACAACACTTGTTTTATTTATATTTATATTTTTCTTTTTCTTTTTTAATTTCCTTGTGATTATACTCTCAATTTACCCCAAATTTATATGATATAATACTTTTATCATATATGTCAAATCGATATACTTTTATGATAAGTATATATATTTTTACTTTATCATATATATCGAATCCATTTGATAGTATACCTTTTCACTTTATTACTTTAATTTTATCGAATCTATATGATAGTATACCTTTTCATTTTATTACTTTAATTTTATTGTACAATAATTTATGGAATACATTTTTTTGTCACTTTAATATTATTGTATTATAATTTATGGAATCATTCTTTTTAACTTGTAATATATTTTTTTACTTTGTCCTCTCTATATAATCTATATGATATTATACCTTTTCACTTTATCACTTTAATGCTAAGATTTATAGAATCATTTTTTTAAACTTGGATTGTTATTCATATCCATAATTGTAATTTTAATTTAACTTGTGATTGTTATTCATATCTATAGTTGTAATTATAATTGTATGTTATTATTTATTTTTGTTCTTATTTATTTTTTCTAAATTTCCTTGTGTTTATGAAATTAGTCTTTTTAACTTGTGATTGTTATCCATATCCATAATAATTATATATCTTATGATTATAATTACATGTCATTATTTAATTCATGTTTTATTTTTTTTCTAAATTTCCTTGTGTTGAGACTCTCAACTTACCTTAAGGCCTAAATTTGGGAATTGCTTAATTTGTTTTTGGAAGTCTCATAAATCATATTTGATTTCCATTATGGCTTTATGGTTTGATGCAATCAACGCTTTCAAATTATTTCTTTTCTTGGGTTGCACAACTCTATTGCTTGAGTGTGTTCAAACAATAATGGTTTTATCTTATTAAATAATGGCATATGATGATTTTGATTGTTGACTTCTAAGGTTATGCTTTTTTTCCAAATTGTTATGATTCTTATGTCAAATGCTTTTATGAATTGACCTAATGCTTTGTTGATGGTTTAATCTTGTTTAAAACATAATGACTTGGTGAATCCCTCAATAATTGTTCTCCTAGTTGCATATTGTAGTTTTTATTAGTTTGATGTGTTTAAGGCTAAAGATCATGTATACAAAGTATTTGAGCACTACAACTATAAATACTAAGGAAATGACATGTGTCATAATATGATGATGCAACATCCTAGTTACGTAAGCAACCATGGTTTTATTTGGATGATATATGTTACTATTATTCAATCACTTTTGCAATGATTCAACTATAAAAATGTTCTTTAAAAAAATTCCCATCAAAGAGCTTTTTTTCACTTCATGTTTAAAAAAGGGCACTAAAGGCTTAATGAAATATGTTTTCTAACCAAGCATTGGAAGATACTGTCCTTTACACCCCTTTGTAATGATATGCAATTCTAAACTTGTGTGTGGGAGTTGCACGTTTACAAAGCTAAAAGAACCATGGTTACCATTTTTTTAATTGTAGGGATTTTTTTTAACTAATGAACTTCTCATCAAATTTCATGGCAATTGGCTTTGTTTGGAACTTGTTGATAATGACCAACACCTTGTAGATAGTAGAAGGATTTTAATGTACATTCGTCCTTTTAACATATTTTGGTCAAGGGATAGTGAAGAAGGTTATGAGGTTTTGAGAGTAAGTGGGACATGCTAAAATTTTACCAAGATGACTTGTAGCATTTTCCTCCTCCAACACATCTATGCATTAATGTACATGTAGTCATTCTTTTAACATGTTTTAGTTGACAGATAGTGAAGAAATTTTTGAAGTTTTGAGATTAAGTGAGACATACTAAAAGTTAACTAAAATGACTTACAATGTTTTTGATCCAGGAGGATGTAAGGAACACTCATAGAGGTCCAAGAGGATCCAGAACGCTCACAGAGGTCCAAGGGAATCCATAAATGCTCAAAATTTGACCATCTCAAATTGTCCTAAAAATGAAATCATTGGATACAACTCGTCATCATATTTCCAACGGTGCAAACAACACCTCAAACAAAGTTCATATGCAAAATTTATAAGCGGTTAAATTTTGAGTCAAACAAGAAAAAGTCAAAGGTCAAAGGATGACGTCAGTAGTGACACGTGACACATGTTTGTACCAGAGGTGACATGGAAAATTAGTTGGCATATCCAGTCAATAGCTAAGTTGGAAATTCCATACTCCAAGTGGTCTAATTACGTAATGACATGTGGCATTGAAGAGCCAATGAGATGCTACCATGTGGCAACCCCTCATTGGATAATATCAGTTTATATTGTATAAAATTTTGGGTCAACGAGGGTTGCACCCATGACCTCCCTAATCACCCAAGACCTTAACATACCCACCTCAACCAACACACCATCACAATGAATCTAAACCTATAATGTCGCAGGTTATATTTAAAGCCAAGTTAATGGTTCGTTTAGGTGGCTAAAGGGCCGAGGGCCTAAGTCCTCGACCCTAGCCTTAGCCCTTGGTCCATACACCATACCACACAACCATTCCATAAAATCCACATGGATTTTAACCATATGCTATGGGAGTTGTAACACATATAGTATATACTATATAAAACATATATATAACCAAAAATCATATATGCCATGAGAATAGAACCCTAACCTCTGCTATAATAGCGAATGGTTTTAACCAATAAACCAACGACTCCAAATTTAGTGGAGATACCACTAAGTTTAGTAATTAAGTTTCCAACTAATTCACGAGGTGGTTTTAGGACCAAGCATATATATTGGGCACATATCCCAATGTTGTGGCATGCATCCATATGTGCACATATTTTGAGATTACACAAAATTCGAGGTGCACAGATCTCGAGACAGGGAATGGATCCCAAGATGGTATGGACTGTATGGAAATAATGTAACATCCTGCTCTTGCACGCACTGAGAAAAAATATTCTTTGAGGACACTTGCTTGCAAGTGATCCAGATTATTATACTATTGGCCGTTTGATTATGATTATGATTATGAGGCATTATGGATATGATGATATGTTATTTTGTGTAGTTACTTAGACATGTGCTATTGACTGGGTTCTTCTAAGTGTGCAGGACTTTGGACCTTGAGGATGCAGAGGCATCGATGAAACACCTTGGACTCCGGATCGAGTCACGGAGTGGACTATTGGGTTTTGATTTTTGTTGATATGACATATGTACATCTGATTAGATGTTATGATGATTGATTATTATTGCTGACATGATTCATTGATGATGCAGGCTGACGATAGCTTGCCGACCAGACTCACATGTGGAGTAGAGGGGTCATGCATGACAACTAGATACTTTGAGGGAGAGGTGTTGACAACAGCCCTGCCACAACCTACTAGCACTCCCACTGTGGCTCGAACTGTAGGTTAATGATTACCTAGTTCGAGAAGACCCACGATGCCATGAGGGAAGACTGTGACAGTCGCTCATGATGATTTTAAGGGGCACGCAATAAGGCATGGGCATTATTACTTAGAGGCCCTTAGTCTCCCACAAGATCACTTGGTGGAGTATTGACTCCAGGGGTTTTGATGTCTACCAAGTCAGTCAAGAGGCGAGTGGCACCCTTGGAGCACATAGTGCGTCCTGAAGGGCACGTCGTGCAAGGAAACATAAGAGGTGAGTGGCACCCTTGGAGCACGTAGTGCGTCCCAAAGGGCACGCTGCACAAGGAAATGAAAGAGGCGAGTGACACCCTTGGAGCATGTAGTGCGTCCTGAAGGGCACGCCGCGCATGGAAAACAAAAGAAGGCGAGTGGCACCCTTGGAGCACCTAGTGCGTCCTGAAGGGCAAGCCACGATTTCAACAGGTAAGTGAATAAACCTAGTTGGCCTTAAAATGAATGACATGATAAGTAAGATTTAAAAACAATTTCCCTAATAAAAATTGTCGCCCAGCCTAGTGAAATTAAAATCTAGGTCTAAGTAACACATGTGGTCAAAATAATAATAATCATAATTAAACTTGTAACAAGAAGGGGGTAAGAAATTCAATTAAATTATTAAAATCAAATTACAATGGGGGATTAAAATTTTAAAAGGGAAATGCTTGTTTTTTCTACATATGCTAATTAAAATTTATTAATTAAAAAGAAAAAGGGGTAAAAGGTGGTTTTTCTACACTTACTAATTTGGGTTTTAGCTAAAAAGGGGAAAGAGGGAAACTTAAAAAAATAGGAAACTAAGGGAAACATGGGAAACATAAAGAAAAAGGGAATCGTAAGGAAAAAACTGAATGTATGACATAGTAAGGAATCTTGCCTTTAAGAACTTTCTAATTATGAACTCAACTAGGAATTTAGTAAAGGCGTAAGTCATTTAAAATGTGTAAGGGAATATTGGGACACCAAGGAGCGTTTTTAGGAATGATTTTTGGTGGGTGAGGGAAATAGGAATAATTAAATAAATAATGAAATTAATTTATGGTGCAACTAGAGGAATGGGTGACATGTGTACGAGGGAGGTTTTTTTCTGATTAAATTAATGAAAAAGAAATTAAATGATAATTTGGGAAAGAAATCACTGAAAAATTCTATAAAAAGGATGGAGGAGGATGGGTATGGATCTGATCTTTATGCGTAATGTTACGCTGCAAAATTTTTGTCTTGAATGAATTATCTTGTGGGAGTTGGGATACCCAAATCGAGTAACGAGTGGTAGCTCGACCTTGCGAGGCGAGCTGGGTGCTAGCTTTTCTTTGGTATAGTGTGCGTGGCCGCTTTACGGTTCATGGGGATCATGGGAAATAAGAGTACCCCTAGCGTTGGTTGGGAGGTACTGGTGAGGTCACATCAGTCAACAAGCAGAGGTTGGACAGAGCGCGTGCGGGACATAAACTACTGAGCAGTCACGTTTGGCTAAGGTACGTCGGTTTAATTGTTACTCACAATAAAATTGAATTTACTCATGTTATTTCTTTGTGCTCGTTTAAGATTTCATTTCCATGCGCTGTCTTGCACCTGCTTTTCTACGGTATTGTAATCCCCTTACTTGTTGTTTTTTGAATGGATTTCCCTTGGCGAACCCAATTTATGAGTTCAATAACTTATCTGTGTGGGTTTATTGATTATTATGATTAGATTGTGCTTTATCTTCTGCCCTTATCCCTAGGTCATCAGTCCACGCTCGAGTGGTCCGCCAGGAGCTGAATTGACGGTCGTCACTTTGGTGTTTATAGACCTATAGATTCTAACGCCCTGCTTTTTTGTGCATGGATGATGAGCGAAGGATAATTTCTACCCACCTATCTATTCCTTACCTATCTCTGCGAAATGTTGATTAAAACTTTGATTTTCTCTGCGTTTTAATTGCTGAAACTTGGATAAACCCCCGAGTCTTGAATGCCAAATCTCTACTCTTTCTTGTGATTGTTTACATCTGCGTTTTATGGTGGTTGATTTCTTCCGCGTTTTCCTATGGTGGATTATCTCTGAGTTTTCTTGGAGTCTTTACTCAACCTTTACACAACAGATTCACCTTGATTATTGTGGCTCATTACCCAGATTTTTCCCTTATGACTTTCATGGCCCTTCCCCACCATGATTTACTTGGCAGCTAATTCGTTTTCACTCAACTTTTTCTTTCGTTTTTTTTTACATAGAGTTGCCTTCATTTTTACCCCATTTATTACACAGCGGTTGCATTCCTTTTGGCATTCGTTTTACTTAGATCAAATCGTTTTCCCCAAGTCTTAACACAACAAATCAATTAGATGTAAGTTATGTAAACAGAGGAACTAAATAATGTAATTTTTATAGAATTATAACAGAGAATCTATGTACACCAAGTCTGTACCTAGATGTAATTGTTTACCCAGCAAATCCGAATAGATGCAATTCCTACACAACGAATTAATTGGATGTAAGTTTTGTAAACCGAGAAACTAAATAATGTAAATCTTATAGAGTTAATATAGTGATCTGTGTACAATAAGTTTGTACCTAGACATAATTCTTTGCCAACAAATTTCATTTTGTGTTACCTGCGTTTTTAACCCTGCGTTTTAGACATAAGTTTTTTTGAACCCTGAATGCCAACGAATTTCATTATTGGTACACCTGCGTTTTTAACATTTATTTGACAGTGGAATTATGCTATCAATGGCAACGATTATATCTGATTGCGTTTTGATACCTGACTGCGTGTTTACCATGAGAATGTCCGCGTTTCCGTATGAAGGGATATGTCTGCGTTTCTTTTTATTATATATCTTCATTCCCTTTTAATGTATCCTAGCCATTTATTTGGCTCTCATGGTGAATAATTTTTAATGTTATGACAACGCTTTTGTTTAGGATGTCATAGTGATTTCCTTTAAGATATCTCAACAATATGGTTTATGATGTGTCGTAGAGATTTATTATTCTATCACAATGAATGTATTTAATAATTGATAGCGATGTTACTTAGGATAGCGATATAATACGCAATGTTATTATACTCTACGATATAATAATGATAGTGAATTATACTCTTGACAGTTTGGATATGTAATGTGTGCCAGAGATTTATTAATATTATGAATAACGATTTACTTGTATTGGCAACTGCGTTTATGCCAAATTTAATATGTTGACAATAAATGCTATTACTCAACGATTTTGATGTTTATTGATAACGTTGACAATAATCTTGTTTATATGACAACCTTGACAGTTATTATAATTATATTGACAACATTTTATTATAGGTATTATGTATAATAATAAGGCAACAATATTATAGTTTATAATGAAAAACCAATTTTGTGAGCGATTATTTCTTGATGAGCGAATCTTATTGATCTTAGACAGCTACATCATTCATTTATTAGATAGCGTTGTTGATTTTTCTGATAGCTTTTGATAGCTATTATATTAGATAGCGATGTGGATTTTATAGACAACAAGAGAAATGTTATCCAACCAACTATTCATAGACATATATTACAGTTAAACTGCGTGATCTTGGTTAAACCTAGATTTTGATAAACAACATTGTGGATATGTCAACTATCTTGATCTAAGGCTTGTTTGTTTGGGCAGGGTAATGATTAGGTTGAGGGAGTTAACTTAGGCTAAAAGGAACTTCATGTTAATAAATGAAAAGGGTAGTGAGACCTTTATGTAATTAAAATCTTAATTAAATAATAAAGACTTATTGTAGAATGGATTCTCGAGGGAGAATTTCTTCGATGGCTAAAAACGTCCTTTAATTAATGTACGGTTTGATTTTGTTTCTCAAGGAAATTGTTGTGTTGTATGAATGTCATAGTCGTCTTGTCGTCTTGTCGATTTGGGTGCTAGGGTTAGTCGTCAGGTGTTTAGATAGTCCATTGATATCCTAGCACGTTGAATTTAGCTGGTGTTGAGGGTCCAGTTATGTTGTTGCGCCATGTTTGTTGTCATGCCTATCACCTGGCGATGACATGATTCCTGCTAAGGGGATAATTGCGCTCTCTAATGGATAGAGGCGAATGATAACTTGGCTGGAGTCTGTGCTTCCCGTTGTGGGCGTTTGTTCGTTGTAGTTGTTGTTGGTGCTTGGGTTGTAATGCCTTCATGTGTTGGGTTTTGCGTGCCATAGAGGTTATAGTTACTGGTCATCGAGGTCGTTGTGATGAGATTGTGGATGTTGTCCTTTAGCTTGTAGTTATTATCGTGTTTGTGTCGGGTGGGTAGTCGTTTCTATATTTTTGATTTATGCATGTTTCGCCTAGTTGCTCGATGTGCTAGTATGTTGATTTGTTGTTGTTTGTTGCCTAATCTCTGTGCGTGGAGTTTGTCATCAAGTTGTGTGGTTAAAATGTTGTCGTTGTTGCCTTCCTGCCTAAAAAAAATAAAATTGCACTTTTTTCTTCGCTTGTAGTCATAATGATTGGGGTCTTTACATATGGTATCAGAGCTAGGTTCGACTCGCGACTTGGGATCACTACGAATTTCGTTGATTTGATTTTCGATTATAATGTTGCTAATTAAATTGATTTGTATTCGTGCATGTAATCATGGTTAGAGGACACCGTGGAGGTAGACGACGGGGTGCTAGGGGAGGAGGCACGACGCCTCAAGTAGCATCCACGCCTGAGGGGCCTAACCCCCAGGGAGATGAACAGGTTGTTGGGTAGGAGCAGATAGCGGTGGGTGATGTGGTTGGGATGATGAGGTCCTTTCAACGGATTTATGAGGCACTGATTAGTCGTTTGGATAGAGATGAGGCCAAGGTTCCGATACCCCCTGAGGGTCCACCGCGCGCTTCGGTCGGTACTGGTAGCATTCACCGCGAAGTTGAGAAAGTCAAATTTACTGAGTTCTTTGGTGCCCCGGACGACGCAGTCACCGAGGCATGGTTGGAGCATATGGAAATGTGCTTTTCACTTCGTGACTATACCTCCAACATGAAGGTCCACATGGCGGTCTTTCAATTGAAGGGGAGCGCTCTTCTATGGTCGAAGATGCTTCTACCACAATTGAACATGGCCGTCGAAGACGTGTCATGGGAACTGTTTGAGGAATGGTTCCGAGAGAGGTAACTATTAGAGGATTTCATTGAGCGTCAACTAAACGAGTTCAACGCCTTGCGACAGGGCGACCATACGGTGCCTGAGTACAAGGCCAATTTTATGGAGTTTCTTTGGTATGCCCCGCACCTTAGTACCGAGAAACTTAAGGTCAACATGTTCTTGTTTGGCCTTAATGCCAGCATACATGCAAAGGTTAGGATTCTGATTTCTCAGACCTTGCATGATGTCATCCAGAAGGCCCTCATAGCAGAGGAGGAGCTTATCAGCGGGGTTCAGAGCTGGACTCTAGTGAGAGCAACATGGCATGTGTCATTTGGTTCGCAGTAGCATTAGACACTAGCTAGGCGCTCACTGAGATATTGCGGCTTCCAGAGAGGATCCACTTTCACTACACCTTGGCGACCAATGCATCAACAATGAACTCCTTACTGAGGACCACAACAACAACAACAACATCGACCGCAACAACAATAGTTTAGGCGTGTTCAACAGAACAAAGCAGGATTCCAGGCCAGTGGGCCGTTGGCTTCTACTTTGGGTACCAGAATTACTGGATCGAAGAAGGGGTGTTGGACATGTGGGGAGAAACACTACCAATGCGACTACCTAGTTGAGAGGACTAGAGCATGTGGATCAGCCGAACCCACTACTGTGGGATATTTGGGCAAGGCCCATCGGATTCATGTAGCAGTGAATAACCGCCAGGCAGAGCACCAGTCGAATGTGCTCAAGACGTCAGGTATTGTCGCTAACCAGACCCTTAGTATTTTGATAGATCCCAGTGCTATCAAGAGTTTCATTTTAGGTGCAACACTAAAAAGGATTAAGGTAAAGGTAGTCGAACAAGATGAGTTTATCTTTGTAGAGATGGCTTCGGGAGCTAAACAAAAGGTTGGAGGGAAGGTTACGGGTTGCACCCTTAACCTAGGAGAGTTTGTCAATAGGGCCAACCTGTATGTCATGATCTTAGGATCTTATGATGTCGTGATTAGTATGGACTGGTTGGAATCACATGAGGCGATACTCAATTGTAAGACAAAACGGTTGAGCTTGGTCGTTGACAAGGGACAAAGACACGTGATTGTAGGTTGGAACTAGGGAGTTTCCCTTAGGTTCATTTCTTCCTTGCAGCTACGGAAGAGCATACGCAAGGGGTGTAAGCTTTATGAGATCCTTACGTTAAACGAAAAGGGAGTAACAAAAGGTCTAGAACACCTTCCAGTGGTGAGAGAGCTTGCGGACGTCTTCGAGAGGAGTTACCTGGGATCCCATCGGAAAGGGAATTGGAATTTACCATAGACCTAAAACTAGGGACTGAACCAATAGCAATAATGCCTTATCGGATTTCGACCCCAGAGTTATAAGAGTTGAGAATGCAATTAAAGGAGTTGCTGGACCTGGGTCTTATATGTCCAAGTGTGTCACCATGGGGTGCGCCTGTTATTTTCATATGAAAGAAGGATGGGTCGTGGAGACTCTGCATTGACTATCGTCAATTGAACAAGGAAATGATCAAGAATCAATACCTGTTTCCAAGGATTGATAATATGTTCGATCAGATGAAAGGCGCGACGATGTTTTCAAAGATCATCTTGAGAGCATGGTATCACCATTATAGATCAAGGAGGATGACATCCCTAAGAATGCCTTTAAAATGAGGTTTGTACATTACGAGTTTACTATTTTACCATTTGGACTAGCGAACGCCCCAGGGGTATTTATGAGTTTGATGAATGGGGTGTTCTACGAGTACTTGGACAAGTTTGTACAAGTATTCATTGACGATATTTTGATTTACTCTCAGATGATGGAGGAGCATGACGAGCACTTACTCTTGGTACTATAGTGTCTACGAGAGAACAAATTGTATGGGAAATTGTCTAAATGCTTGTTTTATCAATCGAAGATTCACTACTTAGGGCATGTCATCTCTGGCAAAGGTATCACCGTGGATCCAACAAAGGTCGAGGCTATTATGAAATGCCCTCCGTCGACGAATGTCCCGAAAGTGTGTAGCTTCATGGTTTTAGCAGGATACTATCGACAGTTCATTGAGGGATTTTCGAAGATAGCAAATTCGATCACAGAATTGTAGAAGAAGAACAAGAATTCTGTTTGGACCGAGTGTTGTTGGGGAAAAACACCTTACGGACTAGCAAATAGAGTTCAGACTTTGCATGCAGATATGACTGAATAGAAATTACTTTCTACCTTCATCCCTAGATTTAAATCCCCTTTTCTTAGTAAATGCATGGAAAGATCAACCTACCTCATTCTCGACGTTTGATATCGATCCTCCGTTGTGCTCGATTACTTGTTCGCAATACTCCTTCCAAAGCTGACCTACATCCAAGACAAGCAACAACTATGCATGCATACTACTTATATACTAACGAGTTAGAAATCCAAACATATACTGATCAAAATATAAACAATTCATGAATTGGGACGGGAAAAGCGTTCTCTTTATTACTTAGAATGAGTCAAATTACAAAAGTTGAGACCGACCACCGCTCCTTGAACCTGATCCTGGGCTCCTCTTCTTTTGTCCTCCAACTTCTTTGCTTTAAATCTCCTTTGGCACAAGGAAAGGCTAAAGGGTTGGGACAATGGGAATACGTAAATGGGCAGAGTTTCTTTGCTATATTTTTCCTCTTCCAAATGGGACCCCTACCCCTTATTTTATAGGCTGGAAGAAGCTAGGTATTTGGACGAACCCTTGGCAATGCATGGCCGAGAGTTTCAGTTAACTCACCCATAGCTTTTTGTTCCATCGACAACTTTCCTTTTTTCATGCTTTTTTCGGTCCACACGGGCTGTTTTGGGTCAGCCTGCGTGTACATGCGTGCAGTAATGGATTAGGGTGCGTGGGCCTTTATTCAAGAGGATTTTCAAAGAGTTGTTCAACAGTGTTTTGGAAAAGAAGGGATATGAGTTGGCCTAATGCCAGGTAAGCATGTCTGGTGCAATTTAGGGTTATAACAGATGCCCCCTAATGTGTGAGGTCATAAGAGCATCTGATGGCCGAAATACATTACCAATCTTTACTAATGTGCCGAACGATTGAGCCCAAAGATCAGGAACCGGGAGGTGCCGTCTACAAAATAACAAATGTCTCACCGAGGTGGGCATACCCATGCTCGGGATAAAATAGAACCATGGCTACCAATCAAATACACTGTAGATCCATGTCAAATAACTATAAAGAGTAGCCGCGAACAATACACAACGGAGCTACATCTTGAAATCAGAAAGATATACATATAGAGTATTCATCTTCCAGAAGCTGATTCGGCCTAATGGCTAAAGATGAGATCTTCAGAGCTCGAGAAACAACTTCAAAATCTTCAAAACTGGGGTAGGAGTGTAATATGATTGTACGACTGCACTACCCAGAGGTATTCAACGACTCATTGGTCATGGACTTGATAAGACTGATGATCAGACTGAAGGCTTCACTGATTTCAAACAAGGACTTGATTGGATGTTTCAGGATGGTCGGGCATGAGGATAAGAGACATATTGCAGAGGGGCCGACTCAAGCTTGGTGATAAACTTCCCTTGGATAATAGCATGACAAATGATGAGACTCAGGCAACATGTATGTTAATCATAAGTCTACGAAGCAGGAGGCGACGCAAACTCTCCATATGTTTGGAAGGATAACCAAACGGTGGAGGACACAACTCTATATAGCGAGAAAAGGCTTCCTAAGGTCATACTACATCCCATAGTCTGATGAACAAACAGACATATGTGCTTTATCCAAGGGCGACTCATTATGCTGCCAATAAAGAAAATACTTTTCCCTTCCTCTTTTTGGGGTATATTTGATTTTTTTGTTCTTTTCAATAATTGTGGAAAAATAATAAAGGAATATTACGTTACAAGGGAGGAACGAGTGTTGCAAACATACAAGCTCAAGGCACAAGGAAAAGACTGATGTTCTAGTAAAATGATACTCAGGAAAAATCCTCTGGGGGGCCAAAGGTGTTAAGACGTAGGAGCAACTTGTTACAAGGGTGGTGTATAGGGTATGCAAATGCGGTTAACAAAACACACAATGGTAACATCCTTCGATGTAAGTTTAACGAGCCCAAAGAAGGTAAGCTCAGTGGTTTTTCATATTTAGAGAGTCTGAAAAAACATAAAAGGAGACTCCATTGGGATATCTTTTTCGAAGATAGTCTAGTCGGTTCGAAAAAGGATAAACTAGCACTGATTAGACGTCGATTCAAAACCATTTTAACGAGTGTGACAAGGACAAGATCACTCGACTATTTTTTCATTTTGAAGGAGTCTGAAAAAGGATTAACTATGGATTCCATCAGGAATAATCTTCTGGACCAATTTAACGAGTGTGAAAGAATAAGGTCACTCGACGATCTTTTCAATTTTAGGGAGTCTGAAAAGAGCTTAACTATGGACTCCGTGGGGGTTTCTTTTTCGTAAGTTTAGTCCCTCAGGCCAGAAAAAGGGATAAAATTATACCTGAGAGTAATCTTCTAAAGAACAAAAGTTCCATAGAGTATACCTTTGTTCGTACAATTGACCGTCCAGACCGAAAAAGGGGTAAACTACCGTTGGACAGACGTGACTTCAAATTTCAGTTTAACGAGCGTGAAAGGCCACAAGATCACTCAACAATGTTTTCATGTTTAGAGGGTTTGAAAAGGGCTTAAAAGGAGACCCATGAGTTTTTTGGGAGTCCTGAGAGTGAGATCAAGAGCAAAGAAGAATCATGCAAATGAGGCTCAAACTCATATTCAGGAAAGACTATAAGGACTCCCGAGCCTACATTGTTTTAGAGATGGCATGGACACCATAATGCAACCAGGACCTACCTAGGGCATCCATGTTTTGGTAAGCTCTACTGCCAAGTTGCGACACTTGTAAAGTAGATATGATGGTTCCGTGTCACAACCTGATGGGATTGATCCTATGGCAGAGGAAAAAGACAACGAGACACAAAAGTTGGGGTAGTAACCTAACCTATATGCTCAAGTTGATTCTTGGAAAAAATTTCATGGACCGTCAAAATTTTCTCAAAACTTAGAAAAAGTGTCCTAATACCCGATCAAATCCCTCCCATATAACTCCTGAATCACTCTAAATGGTTTTTGGTATAAAGAAATTGATAATGGAGGCCAAAAAAGTGACAAAAAGAGGCCAAAAAGTCTATAAATAGAAGCCGGTAGCTTATTATCATCATTGCTGATTTGGAAATTGATTCTGGAGCCCAAAAGACCCCCTTTGATAAAAACAGTGATTCCGGGAGCTACAGTGGACGAAACGAACTTCTGCTTGGACCAAGTAAGTACAAACTCCCCTATCTAGCTATCCAATTTTTTAATTTTGCATTTGATTTCATTTTTTGGGTGGGCGTCGACCTTTAAAAGGTCGGCCCTAGGTCCACGCAGGCTATCTCTGGACAGGCCGTGTGTACACTCGGGCAGAGTAAAGCCTTCCCACATGTACACTCGGGCAGAGTAAAGCCTGCCTGCGTGTACATGCAACTGTCACCTCTACAACACGCATGGACCCCCTTTTATAGCAAAAAAGAACTAAATATCCCTTACTGACCCTCCTGAACTTGGTTGTTTTGGCAGGATGTATGTCCACTGGAGGGAAATGGAGCATCAAAAAATCAATGAGTTGGTTGCGGGAGATCTGAATGTCGTGGCCACATTGATGCAATGTGGTTTTCTTAAGTTCTTCCTGTGTCCATTTATGCAAGTGCAATCGAGGCTACTGAATGCCTTGATTGACTATTGGCACCCTGATGCAGAGGCCTTTATGCTAGAGGGGAAATCACTGGTGCCCACCACCGAGGATATCTATTTTTTGACTAGCCTCTCAAGGAGAGGGGAACCAATCAATTTTAGGACGTTTCTAGTGGGGCCGCTTAACAGATTGGAACTGATAGCCCTGCACTGTGAGGCTAGGACGAATCGTTTGAGCTCCCAGGTGCCCATAAGTAAGATCACTGACCTATCGTTGCAAGCGATATTATTGCTTATTGGGCGGATTACCGGTTCTGTAGCCTTGCATCAGGCGTCTCGCGCACAGATGAACTGTGCTATCCAATGCTTGAATGCACAAATTTTTGACTGGAGTACCACACTACTTGAGTGTATGAAGAGGCAATTGACAGATTGCCGACAGTGGACACAGAGGAACTTTGGGTTCGGGATGATTTTCTGTTCATTCTTCTTTGAGAGAGTTTCGAGCTTTAGTCCTCAGGAAGTGGTACGAGGACATCAAGCCTCTTTTCCTGCAGTATGTAGATGGGCAGTATTACTACTGCGACAAGGTGGTGGAAGGACCAATGAGTCCTTCAACGATGAATTTTTTGCATGGCTGTCACGACAGATCCTTGTGATCGAAGATTACCCATATGCAGGGATAGACTTTTCTAGAGATCCTGAGATACCCGTGCCTCCTGGTGAGGAGCGAGGGGAGATGGGAAAGTCTCCACCTTTGTAGTTTTTTTGTTGTATATGTAATTTTTATGTCGTTTTTGTTATATATATCATTTTTTTATATGCCAGAGTATTTGACGGATATACGTTTGTTGTATGCAGATGTGGGACCAGTGTGACCTACTGATTTTGCACAGAACAGGTGTCGTCCTCGGCCAGAAGCCACAGCTGCCACCGCCGAGGGAACAACAGTAGCAGGAAACCTCCCAGTCGGGGAGGCTAAGAGGGTGCTTAGACGAGTTGAGTGGAACTTCACTGCACTCACTCGCACAGTCCCGATGGTAGAGATAGAGGACCTACCGCCATCCATGCAGCCTCATGTAGTGGGGGCACCTCGGACGTGGGTCCGATTATTTAGGCGTTTAGCCCATGCTGTGGACTATTATAACAGGGCCCATAGGCCCTGAACCTATTCAGACTTTTTTCGTGCCACGAGCACTACTTGTATATATTTTTTGAGGGCATAAGCCCTATGACTCGTTATTGGTCCTATTTTTGAGGTGCTTGCATCCATCTATGTACTCTGGTTACTTTATGATGTTATATATGTTTTTTTGATCTTTTGTGTCTTATGGATCACGTGTGCAAAAATGTATTTACATGATTATGTCAATGTTCTTTCATATGCGTGCAAGATGCCAATCTAAAATTTGATTAGCTAGAGTATCTGTAATTTGGTTTAATCTCCTAGGAACATGAAAATATATAATATAATCAAAGTTTCATTCTAAGAGATGTACCCTATGGAATCGTTGGTGTAAGGTTGGATCATGAACCCGTATACTCTGTTTAGCTGTGACACAACTAGTTGAGCATCGAGATAGACCCAGAGATGAGAGATACCCAATGACAAGGCATCACAAAGAAATTCAATAACTGCACTATACTCGATGACATTATTTGTGGTGTCACCTAAGCATATACCTCCAGAAGATAACAATTGGCCCTGAGGTGTAAAGATTACCCAAGCTGCGGAGGCAAGCCTCTGAGTGTGCCGACTAGCACCGTCTGCATAACCAATGAACACCTCGAAATCACTTGACATCTGCCATATTGACGAAAGATAACATCAATGACATGTCCATAACACTTAAAAGAAACTAAAAAGTAATAGTACAAAGACTATACATATGTTACAAAAAGTTACCCACTGTGACCTGCCTATGAGTAATACTTCTTGAGGTAGAGCCCATTTCTAGGCTCCGCTAAAGCATTCCCTTCAAAATCAACCAGATGATAAGCACCCTTTTTTAATACCTCTTTTATGATGAAAGGTATGAACCACATGGGTTTGAATTTTCCTGCCCTCAGGGGGTCCTTATCTTGGTCATAGACCAGGACAAGGTCGCCTTCAGAGAAAATTCAAGGACGAACAGACCTATCATACTAACACTTGACCTTATGTTTGTGAGCCTCGTTGGCCAGGGCTACATCACGACACTGCTCATTGAGCTGCTCAAGGTGTACTAACCATTCTTCAAGTGGAGAAGTGTTTGGCAATAATTGTACTACCAATTTTAGAGATGGGATATGACATTCGATGGGCAAGACTGCCTCCAGTCCGTAAACGAGTTGAAAAGGTGAGAAACTGGTTGCAATCTTAACAGATGTTCGGTAAACCCATAATGCCGAGTATAACATCAAATGCCAATTTGACTTGGCTGAGTTGATAGTTCACTGTAGAATAGTCTTAAGAGTTTTGTTTACAGCTTCCACCTGCCCATTGGTTTGGGGGTAGTAGGGTGATGAATGCTCTTGCCGTAACCCAAGATTTGATGTTAATTCGGTCATCATTTGGTTCTGAAAGTGACTGCGATGGTCAGTAACAATCTCTCTCAGGACGCTGAACCTTGCTATGATCTGGTTGAATAAGAAGAGAGCTCCAGTCTCTCCATCATCTTTAAACGTTGGCATAGCTTCGACCCACTTCGTGAAGTAGTCTACAGCTACGATGATATAGCAGTGCCCCCTTGCTGAAGGGGGGTTGCAAGTAGTGTAATCAATCCCCCACTTGGTGAATGGACCAACTGTGATGACAGGAAACATGGGAGCGAGATGTGCCCTCATCTTCCGAGAGAATATTTGGCACAGATGGCACTTCTTGACCGATTCTATACAATCTTTGATAAGTATTGGCCAGAAGCAACCTACTCGTAGAATATTTTGGGCTGTTTCCAACCCAGACAAATGACCGCCACAAGCTCCGATATGGAAATTGTTGAGAACGATGACTATCTCCTCATGTGTGAGACATCGACGTAAGATGCAATCTACACCTCTCCGATACAATGTATCATCGAGTATGAGATAATTCTTAGCCTGATGGCATATACGCCGATGCTCATCACGAGAAGTAGAAGTGGGGCACTTCAAAGTGTGGAGATAGATAAGTATATCTCCGTACTAGGGATTTGAAGATGTGATCAAAAACATATCTCCCCGGATAGGCGATTCTTCAGGCACAACGTCACCTGACTCAACCGAAAGTTCCAAAATAAGCTCTACGAAGACCAAAGACTTTTTGGACTTCGCTGAAACAAAGTCTAAGTCAAATTCCTGGAGGATGACTATCCATCTACTGATTTTTCTGCCTATAACCCGTCATGTCAACATGTGCTGGAATGGATTCACGACAACAATGACGGTGGTCTTGCGAAACAAAACATAATGACGGAACCGTTGAATGGCATGAACTGCCGCCAACACAAGTTTTTCGATGTGAGAATAATTGAGTTCCGGTCCTATGAGGCCTCGACTCAGGTAATAGATCACATATTCTGAGAACAAATCATCTTCCTGAACTAAAACCATGCCAATGGTTGACTCTGCGGCAATCAGATATAATAAGAAATCCTTGTTATAGTTAGGTGGCCGTAGTAGAGGTGCAGTTGTGAGGGCATGTTTTAATGCATCGAAAGAGTGCTGAGCGGCATCGTCCTAGTAAAAAGGAATATCTTTCTTTAGTAAGTGCATAAATCCCTTGGTGATTTCGGCATAGTTGGTGATGAAGCGTCGTAAAAAGTTCGCCTTGCCTTGTAGACTCTAAAGTTGAAGAATTGTGCATGGGGGGGCAACTGGATGATTGCCTCCACCTTGAGAGGATCGACCATGATCCCTGTTGTTGATACAATGAAACCTAACGAACGTCTTGACGTTACGCAGAAGCTGCACTTGTTTGGATTCAAGCGAATCCAAAAGTAGCGACAACGTTCGAAGATAAGTCTAAGGTGTGTGGGATGATCTGTTCTCTTGCGAGATCGTGATGCTAAATCATCTAGATAGGCCTCGACTATATGCTTGAGATCGTGAAAGGCAAAAGACATGGCCCGCTGGAATGTGGCTCCAGCATTTTTAAGACCAAAAGACATCTTACGATATGCGAATGTACCCCATGGACAAATGAATGCCGTTTTGTGTTGGTCTTCGGGTTTGATTTGGATTTGATTGTATCCTGAAAAACCATCCATGAAAGAAAAGGCTTCGCAACCAGCACATTCATCAATGATCTGGTCGATGAATGGTGTTGGAAAATTATCTTTGGGACATGCCTTGTTCAAATCACAAAAATCGGTACATACACGAATCGTGCCTTGTTTTATATTGACCGACACAGGATTTGACACCCATTGAGTCAAATGGATAGGATAGATAAAACCTGCCTTTAGCAATTTATCAACCTCCATCTTGATGGCTACTGCTTTCTTGGGATTAACTGGACGAAGTTTCTGTCGAATAGGCTTGGCATCAGGATACGTTGTGATTTAATGTTCAACTATTTTTGGATCGATACCTGGCATTTCCTCATAAGACTAGGCAAAAATGTCACGGAATTCTTTGAAAAGATCTATGTAGATTTGAATATTTTCAGGGGAGCAATCCACTCCGACGAAGACATTCTCTATGATGCCAGGGTTTTGGGAGATGTTGATTGGTATAGTTTCAACGAAAGTTCCCATATTTCCCTCAACATAAATTTCATGTGTAGCTAAGAGATTAATAGGACACGACTGATCTCCCGTCATGGTCACGGTGAATTCTCCTGCTTCGATTTGGCTTAACTCTGGGAGAAAATGTGATCTTTGATGAATATCTTCCCAAGGTTTGTCTGGACTAGTCATTGCTTCGATTACTGCTTCATCAGAAGGCAAGACTAAGTCTAACGAATCGATGTTAGCGAGAGAACCCTGAGCCCAAATAGGCTCTAGAAGTGGATCTAACTCTTGTGCAGGAGTCAGATCAGTGTTAGCTGAAGCTTGCTAGACTAAAGAGTACGCTACTTCAGTGACAGACAAGGGCATGGACATGCCTGGGTGCCCTGTCTCATCCATCATGGACGATGGGGAAGGAAGTATCCATGGATCCTCGAAGTAAGTCGTGCAGAACGATGAAACTTGAGAAATCTCAACCTTATGGTGATTGGATATAAACTTGATATCACCTTGAGGGGGCAGGTAATTGAAGGTCCCCATCAAAGATGGGCACAAACCAACCCCTACGTTGACGACACCTGGTTGAGGATTATCAATCATCGGGACCGTGGATGCCCCCAAAGCTGGGTCAGGCTTGGAGAAAGACAATTGATCGATGGTCACTATCCGACCTTCATGTGGAAACAAAAAGACCCGGAAAACTATAGCAACCACAGTTTGCATAGCATAAGTCCAACTCCGTCCTAACAAGGGGTTATAGTAGAGGGGAGCATCGACTATCTCTACTTTGACACACACGATCTTCCCTCCTAACTGCACGGGGAAAGAAGGAGCGATGCCATGTGGTCGGAACAAACGACCGTCGAAAGTAGTGAGGAGAGTAGGTGATGGAGACAAAACGGGCTGGCCAATGGCCTTCCAATATGCCAACGACATAACACATGTCGAGGCTCCCTCATCGACCACCGTGCGAAAGATATTCCGAGTAAAATTTTTCGTGGGATAAGCCACTACTATCTGGAACGCTACATGGTAAGGCAGACGAGGTTTTAAGTCGGTTGTATCTAACATGATGGTACCCAGATTACAAGTCTCAGTAGAGCCCAAAGCAGTTAACAAGGCTTTCCTCTGAGCAGGGTAGCTTTGGAGGACCTCCAAAGAAGGCATCGCACAAGGGGTTTGTGATAAATCTTCCACCATAGAGTAGTTCTGGGCGGCCCTTGCATTTGGGTTATGAGAAGCTTTTTTAAATGCACCTTTTGGAATGCGTATCATTGTTTCTCCCAACGTCTTCTCAATCTGTAGAGAAAGAGATGGGAGGTCAACTTCTTTACCCTTCTCAGAAGCTCTTGGTTTACTATAATCATGCGCTTTAGTCGATATGAAAGCATCACCCCTAACCATATATACGTTCGCGGAGGCGGGGTTGTTCGGAGGCGGGCAGGTTTCTTGGCTGCCCCCTTCCGTGCTTGTAGAGGCTTGAGTTAGATTTTTCCCATGTTGAAATGGATTAGTCAACACTGCCTGCTGTTGTTGTGTGACAAACTTTTGGGCCTCTGCAAGTCGAGGACATAGAAGGGTCGGGTGGTCTTCCGCGCACAAGTTTCATGGATACCTCACCTTTCATTTTTCCATGTTTTCCCCGCCAGCATCATCGTTGGTTTTTTTATCCCGCTTACCCTTCTTTCGTTGTTTTTTCTTCTCTTCAGGCTGCTGGGTGGCCTTTGGGTAAGTCGACTGCACAGTGTGTACTTCCGACGTTTTGGTAGGGGGAGAAGCCAAAGTAGTAGTTTGGCTGGCCGCTATGTGTTGTATGGATAACTACTGCAATTGCTTTGTCAATTGATCAACGGGCTTTGTTTGTGCGGAACTGACAATATCATCGACATGTGGTCCAACTCTCTATCTAGTTTTATCTAGTATTGAACGTGGCGCATCTGGCAAGATGTTGTATAACAAACTGGACTGAGAATAGATGAGCTCAAACTGTTGAGCCCTCATGATGGCGTCTTCTTCAGAGAAAACTCCTGACGTCGCAACGTCTTTGGATAACTGTGGGACCAAAGACTTAAGGAACCACTCAAGTAGGAATGCTGGTGGGCCTGGTACCTTGATTAAACTTTTCCGGTGTCTCCATTCTCAGATATGATCAGAGATATGGTTCGTTGTTGTCTGTTCGAAATTAGAGAGCGGCTCTGTGCCAGTGTCGTATCTCACAGGTAACTAGAAATGGTTAAGGAAAGCCATCGCCAGTTCGACAAAAGAAGAGTATCTTTACTGATTGAGTTCAATGTACCATTTTGTGGCACTCCCAATGAGAGTACGTTGAAACAATCACAATTGTACGGAGTCATCTTTCAATGAGTTAGATAAGCACCAAAGATGGAAGGTAGTCACATGATCACCTGGATCTTCGTTAGGCTTGGCTTTGAATTTTGGAATGTCCAAAGGCAACTTCGTTGGCATAGGAGGCCAATGCAGATCATGGAAAATAGGGTCATTCAACAACCTTGTCAAATCTGGCAAGTGTAAAGTCTCCAGGAACGGTAGTTTGGGTTGCTGCTGATAACCTAGGAAAAAGGGTCCTGGAGTTTGACTAGCACCAGGTTACCAGGAAAAGTTTGGATGCTGGCCCGGATTTTGGTAGAAACCATGGCCCTGGCCAACGTAAGGATTTTGCATATGTGGAGACATCATCGGCTGATTTCCCAAATAGTACATAGATGGTTGGGCATGCATTGTATTCGAAGGACTTTGGGAAGGATTACCCCATGCCGGTCCCATGGGGATATGCATAGTAGTTTGTCCAGGGTTCCATTGATTGTGGAAAGAATTACCCCAGATCGACATTCCAGAGGAGGGAACGAATCCTTGCTCCGAATTCCAAGGTCCTGCTAGGTTTGCCTCCTATGCAGGAATAGTACCCTACACAGGAGTAGATTGTCCAAAAAGGGGGTCGCGCCCAGTTAGGAAAGCAACTGACGAGAAGGTGTTGTTACCAAATGTTCTGTTCCAATAAAATGGTGTCGAACCTACTGACATACTATGCGAAGGTGGTCCTTGAATCCCTGCTCCAAATAAACTATTGTGTGTAGGTTGCCCGGTGGATTGTCGATGCAAGCCACCGAGTGAAGGGGACGAAGGAGGGATATGACCTCCTTCGTAAGGAAAAGCGTTAAAAGGGATAGGAGTGCCCCCCATGTGACCTTACATAGGAGCACTAGAGCTCCCTGCCCCCAGACCCATAGTCTATAAAGTGGAGTAGGAAAGTATAGGACTTGTACCCGAACTAGGCATCTTGTATGAGAACGGAGGGCCTGTCGCACTAGGTGTGAAAGGGGTTGTGGCTGTCGACAAAGATGGGTTCAGACCACTGTGCGAAGTAGTTGTGGTCGAGCCCATGGTGACTCGAACTATTGACGATGGGTTAGGAGATGAAAGCTCTCCTGTGGTGACAACCGTGGTGGGAATTGAAGAATTCCCAGAAGGAGTAACAACATTTCTTTCCATTGTTGTGTGCGACACTGTCTGGCGCTCGTTAAATTGAATTGGTACAATGAAAGGTGCCAAGAAATCAGTGGTTGGGGTTTCAACTGGGCCAAGAGCGGTTTCTTCAAGGTCCAAAATGATCGATTCCTCTTGGGGTTGTTTGGGCACAATGGTTTGTAATCCGGTCGCTTCAAAAGACCCTTGTTGGTCTAGCTTTCGCCTTAATGGTGGCGGGGATGGCTCTAGTGTAACCGGCGGCAGGACGAGAAGCCTTCATGACCAACAGAGCTCAGGATCCTCCACTATGTGAGAAGATCCAAGACACTCTAAGGTAGTCTAAACGCTCAAAAGTAACACACACTAAAAAAAAAAGTCCCTAGAAGATAAGACAAGCAACCACTAAATTAATTGGAAGAACAGTTACAACAAGCAACACTAGAGAAACTTACCGGTGCAAGTGCAACTCGAACACGAAAGCACCCTATGGGTATACTCTACAAAGCATGGCCCGATGTCTGTCCTAGGTACCACGGTATACCCCCGCAGTCACCTGTGTATGTCCCTAAAAAGATTGGCAATTAGGTTGCCAGCGCGCGAACAATCACCAGGCAGGTACAGTCAAAAGTCGGGTAGACCACAATGAGCAGGGTATCGAGCCCGAAACCTATCAAGGGTATCGAGAGAAAATGTTCCGAAAGACAACTGAGGACCTCGAACAGATTTGAGACCCACGAAGCCCTGTGGCAAATGCAAACGACGGAATCCCAAAACAAGCCCTCTATATGTGTTCTCCACTACGATTGGTCCAGCTTTGGAGGGGTTATCTCCATTACCTTTCCGCACGCGACCTCATGTTTATCCCCTGTGTTAGAGGGGAGTCCCAGATAACTTTCACGAGACTGGACTTAGACACTCCCTATCTCAGACTCCAATGTTTGATTTAAAATGGTCTTGAAGAGTTTCCTCTCCAACCTAATCCAAGGCCCTAGTCCTGAATTAGTTTGTGAACCCTATAAACAAAAAAGTCTAGTAGATTTTAAATTTAGCATCAATTTTATGGCTTTGTCTTACGTCAAGGGGTATGAGGGTGAAACTGATGATGTGTCAAAAGACGAAAGCAAAAAATAAATGAAAAAAGATGGAAACAAAACTTTTACTGAATGCAAAATTTCAACAACTTTTCAAAAGATAAATTTGTTAACTTTTCTAAGATTTTGGACAGCAAACTCAAAGGAATTTCACTCGACTACGAGCTACTTATGATCTAAGTACACTGCAAAAACTTATGAAATAAAAGACTTTTCCCTAGCTAATGATGTAGAAACACACTCTTCAACGAAATGAGAAAATGAAAAGAGATTTTCTTATTTATTTAAATGCTAGTAAAGCAAGAAAGGGAAAATATCGACAAGCAAAAAACCAAGAAAAACAATTCTAGCCTAAATCGCAGATCACAAAGAATCAAGTAAAAAATCACACACTAGCAATTCTAAAAACAATGACTCTCACACTTGTCTAAAAACCTTGAATTTTTTTTTTTTTTATATTTCTGACAACTTTTTTTTTTTAAATGAGAAAAAGCAAGCTAAGGGTAATATGAATCCTAAGCTATTGACTACTCACATAGAGATTCAAACACCGAGGAATAATTATTATCAAGGGAAAGGATGACTTCCCTACCCCTAACAAAAAGTATCCTGCACAAGCACACGACTGTTACTCAAACAACACGTGTGAGAACGCGCGCTGGATAGAGACAGAGGGCGTGTACACGCGGGCTGACCTTGTACAGGCCGTGTGTATACCTAAATTCTGAGAAAAAAAAATGAAACAGACAGACCAAACCAGGAAGAGACCACTGATATTGATAACCAGGATCCCTTGAAGGTTTGGAGACTCTTTCTACCAGAAAAACAACTAATGTAAGGAAAAAAATGATAAAGCAACAACAATCTGAGATAGGACTGCTAGCAAACAAGACTTCAGATAGAATTCTAGGAAACCCCCTGAGAATGTGTGATTCTGACATGGAAGAGGATGACTGCCTCTGAGGTTCTCTGAACTCTACACACTACTGCAACCTCTACAACTAGCGTTCACACACGGGCTGTAAGAGGGTAGGGAGCGGGTACACGCCTGCAGACCTTGTGCAGGATGTGTGTACCTTTGTGGGTCCCGAAAAACACAATCAAGCAAAATTCAGAGAAAGCTGGTATGTAAAACCAGACTCCCTGCTATCTCAGACCTTACAAAAAACTAAAAAGAAAAGATAGGCAAGAAATACTAGTCTTTAAGACTACCCAAAAACTAAATAAAATTACAGAAACCCTAGAGAGTGTCCCCAGTATGGTCGCCAATTCTGTTGTTGGGTAAAAACACCCTACAGACTAGAAAATAGAGTTCAGAGTTTGCATGCAGATATGACCGAATAGAAATTACTTTCTACCTTCATCCCTAGATTTAAATCCCCTTTTCTTAGTAAATGCATGGAAATATCAACCTACCTCGTTCTCGGCGTTTGATGTCGATCCTCCGTTGTGATCGATTACTTGTTCGCAATACTCCTTCCAAATCTGACCTGCATCCAAGACAAGCAACAACTCTGCATGCATACTACTTATTAATGGGTTAGAAATCCAAACATATACTGATCAAACTATAAACATTTCATGAATTGGGATGGGAAAAGCATTCTCTTTATTACTTAGAATGAGTCAACTTACAAAAGTTGAGACTGGCCACCGCTCCTTGAACCTGATCCTGGGCTCCTCTTCTTTTTCCCTCCAACTACTTTGCTTTAAATATCCTTTGGCACAAGGAAAGGATAAAGGGTTGGGACAATGGGAATACGTAAATGGGCAGAGTTTCTTTGCTATATTTTCCTTCTTCCAAATGGGACCCCTACCCCTTCTTTTATAGGCTGGAAGGAGCAAGGTATTTGAATGAACCCTCGACCATGCATGGCCGAGAGTTTCAGTTAACTCACCCATAGCTTTTTGTTCCATTGGAAACTTTCCTTTTTTCATGCTTTTGTCAGTCCACGCGGGATGTTTTGGGTCAGCCCGCGTGTACACGTGTGCAGTAATGGATTAGGGCACGTGGGCCTTTATTCAAGAGGATTTTCAAAGAGTTGTTCAACAGTGTTTTGGCAAAGAAGGGATATGAGTTGGCCTGATGCCAGGTAAGCATGTGTGGTGCAATTTAGGGTTATAACACTGAGAAATGCACGAAAGCCTTTCGGAGGCTCAAGGAGCTGTTGACAACAACACCGATACTAAAGGTCCCTGATATGGATGTAAACTTCTTGGTATGCACTGATGCATCCAAGGAAGGCTTAGGCGAAGTCTTGATGCAAGATGGTCGAGTGATCACTTACATCTAAAGGAAGTTGAGAAGGCATGAGGAGAACTATGCTATGAATGATTTGGAGTTGTTAGCCATTGTATATTCCTTGAGAGTTTGGAGACACTACCTTATTGGATGAAAATTTGAACTAAAAACGGACCACTGTGGACTACAACACATCTTTACGCAAAGCGACTTGAACGCCCGACAATGACGTTGGTAGGAATTTCTTAGAGAGTACGAGTTCAAGATCACTTACATAAAAGGAGCAATGAACTGAGTGGCAGATGCATTGAGTCAGAAACTACGCATCTTCTCGATGTTGCGTCTTCAGACGAATTTGCGTGAAAATATTCTAAATTTACAGTGTGACGATGATTGGTATAAATAGGTCAAGGATTTTATTAGACAAAACACAATGATGGTATTGAGATTTGAAGGATTTATGTTTGATGACGATGGATTATTGAGATTTAAAAATCGAATTTACATACCACCGAACGATGAGTTGAGGAGTTTGATCCTAAAGGAGGCTCATAGAGTAGTGTACATGGCTCACTCGAGAGTCACAAATATGAGGGCAGACCTTAAACCCTTATTTTTCTGGAGAGGAATGAAGGCATACATAGGTAACTATGTGGCCAGATGTATAGAATGTCATCAGGTGAAGGCTGAACATAGACATCCAACATGAATACTACACCCTCATGCTATTTCAAAATCAAAATTGGAGGTCATTTTGATGGATTTCATTATTGGATTGTCACTCACGATAAGGAGACAAGACTTGATTTTTGTGGTAGTCGACACTCTGACGAAGATTGCTCATTTTATTCCTGTGCATACGACGTATCAAGCACCTGACATAGCTAAATTTTTCATTAGTGAGATTGTGAGGCTGCATGGCATGCCTAAGAGGATTATATCGGATCGAGGATCACTGTTTACTGGATGATTTTGGACTAGTTTCCAAGAGGCGTTGGTAACCCAACTTAACTTTAGCACCGCGTATCACCCAGAGACAGACGGGCAAAACAAATGAACAAACCAAATCTTGGAAGATATGTTGCGCATGTACGTGATGGACCAACATAAGCGTTGAGAAGAATTCTTTCCACTGGTATAATTCACATATAACAACAGTTACCAAAGCACCATTAAGATGGTGCCCTTCGAGTTTCTTTATGGGCAATTGTGTCGAACACCTTTTATTTGGGATCAGCTTGAGGATAGGGTCCTGGTGGGACCGGAAGTGATCCAAGAAATGGAATATCAAATGCAAACAATAAGACAAAGGATCAAAGAAGCGCAGGATCAACATAAGAGTTATGCCGATGCGCACCGTGTCGACCATAGTTATGAAGTTGGTGATCGAGTCTTCTTGTGGGTAAAATCGAATAATAGTTCGATCAAGTTTGGAAAGGTTGCTAAACTATCTCCTAGGTTCGTGGGACCATTTGAGATTGTGGAGAAGAAGGGGCCCGTGGCCTATCGACTAGCCTTGCCTGATTCTTTGAGGCGTATGCATGGTGTTTTTCACGTATCTGTTTTGAGACATTATATTAGTGATCCTACACATGTTATTGACATGAGTTCCTTGCAGGTATCATACAAGGGTGCACTCACGCCCGAGCCGATCTGTATCCTGGATCATCGCATTTGACAACTATGGCGTCAAACAGTAGATCAGGTCAAAGTCCATTGGGACAACTATAGTCCTCACTCAATGATTTGGGTGGACACATATGATATGCACCAACAGTTTCTATTTTTGTTTGATATATAAAATTATGATACTGTGATACACATTATTTCGGCACTTATATACTGTGAAACTTTGGGATGAGGTTTAGATCAAGAGGGGGTGTAGGTAACATCCCGCTCTTGTGTGCAGTGAGCGAACTTATTCTTTGAGGACACTTGCTTGCAAGTGATCCATATTATTATACTATTGGCCATTTGATTATGATTATGAGGCATTATGGATATGATGATATGCTATTTTGTGTAGTTACCTAGATAGGTGCTACGGACAGGGTTCTCCTGAGTGTGTAGGACTTCTTACCTCGAGGATGAAGAGGCATCGATGAAACCCCTTGGACTCCGGATCGAGTTAGGGAGTGGACTATTGGGATTTAATTGTTGTTGATATGACATATGTACATCTGATTAGATGCTATGATGATTGATTATTATTTCTAACATGATTTGTTGATGATGCACGCTGACAATAGATTGTTGACCAGACTCACATGTGGAATAGAGGGGTCACGCACGACAACCAGAGAATTTGAGGGAGAGGTGTGGACAACAACCCTGCCACATGTTGTGGCTCAAACTATAGGTTAATGATTATCTAGTTAGAGAAGACCCATGATGCTGTGAAGGAAGACTTTGACAATCGCTCACGATGATTCTAAGGGGTGTGCAATAAGGCAGGGGCCTTATTCCTTATAGGCCCTTAGTCTCCCACAAGATCACCTGGTGGAGTATTGACTCCAGGGGTTTTTGATGTCTACCAATTCAGTCAAGAGGCGAGTGGCACCCTTGGAGCATGTAGTGCATCCTGAAGGGCACGTCACGCAATGAAACAAAAGAGGCGAGTGGCACGCTTGGAGCACATAGTGCATCCTGAAGGGAACGTCGCGAAAGGAAACAAAAGAGGTGAGTGGTACCCTTGGAGCACGTAGTGCGTCTTGAGGGGAATGTCGTGCAAGGAAAACGAAAGAAGGCGAGTGGCACCCTTGGAGCACCTAGTGCATCCTGAAGGGCTCATCACGATTTCAACGGGTAAGTGAATACACCTAGTCGGCCTTAAAATTAATAACATGATAAGTAAGATTTAAAAACAATTTCCCTAATAAAATTTTTCGCCCAGCCTAGTGAAATTAAAATCTAGGTCTAAGTAACACATGTGGTCAAAATAATGATAATCATAATTAAACATGTAACAAGAAGGGGGTAAGAAATTCAATTAAATTATTAAAATCAAATTACAATGGGGGATTAAAATTTTAAAAGGGAAATGGTTATTTTTTCGTACATATGCTAATTAAAATTTGATAATTAAAAAGAAAAAGGGGTAATAGGTGGTTTTTCTACACTTTCTAAATTGAGTTTTAGTTAAAAAGGGGAAAGAGGGAAACTTAAAAAAATAGGAAACTAAGGGAAAAAGGGGAAACATAAAGAAAAAGGGAAAAATAAGGAAAAAGATGAATGTCTGAGATAGTAAGGAATCTTGCCTTCAAGAAATTTTTGATTATGAACTCAATTAGGTATTTAGTAAAGGCGTAAGTCATTTAAAATGTGTAAGGGAATATTGGGACACCAAGGAGCGCTCTTAAGAATGCTTTTTGGTGGGTGAGGGAAATAGTAATAATTAAATAAATAATGAAATTAATTTCCGGTGCAACTAGAGGGATGGGTGACATGTGTACGGGGGATGTTTTTTTTGATTAAATTAATGAAAAATAAATTAAATGAGAATTTGGGAAATAAATCACTTAAAAACTCTATAAAAAGGATGGAGGAGGAGGGGTATGGATCTGATTTTTATGCGTAACGTTACGCTGCAGAATTTTTTTCTTGACCGACTTATCTTGTGGGGGTTGGGATACCTAGCTAGGGTAATGAGTGGTAGCTTGACATTGCGAGGCGAACTGGGTGCTAGTTGTTTTTTGGTATAGTGTGTGTGGCCCCTTTGCGGCTTGGGGGACTCAGGGGGAAGAAGAGTACCCCTAACAATGGTTGTGAAGTACCGGAGAGATCACATCGGTCGGCAAGTGGAGGCTAGTCAGAGCGCATGTGGGACAAAAAATACTGAGCAGTCATGTTTGGCTAAGGTACACCGGTTTAATTGTTTCTCGCAATAAAATTAAGTTTACTCATGTTATTTCTGTGTGCTCATTTAAGATTTTATTTCCATGCGCTGTCTTGCACCTGCTTTCCTACGGTATTGTAATCCCCTTGCTTGCTATTTTCTGAATCGATTTCCCTTGGCGAACCAAATTTTTGAGTTCAGTAACTTATCTATGTGGGTTTATTGATTATTAAAATTAAATTGTGCTTTATCTTCCGCCCTTATCCCTAGGTCATTAGTCCACGCATGAGCAGTCGTCCATGATCCGAATCGACGGTCGTCACTTCGGTGTTTATAGAACTATAGATTCTAATGCCCTACTTTTCTGTGCATGGATGACGAGAGAAGGATAATTTCTACCCAACTATCTATCCCTTACCTATCTCTGCTCCATGTTGATTAAAAATTCAATTTTCTGTGCTTTTTAATTGCTGAAACTTGGATAAAACAGTAAGTCTTGAATGCCAAATCTCTTCTCTTTCTTTTGATTGTTTACATTTGATTTTTCGGGTGGTTGATTTCTTCTGCGTTTTTCTGTGATGGATTATCTCTAAGTTTTCTTGGAGTCTTTAGTCAACCTTTACACCACATATTCACCTTTATTCTTGTGCTTCATTACCCAATTTTTTTCCCTTATGACTTTCGTGGCCCTTCCCCACCGCGATTTACTTGGCAGCTAATTCGTTTTCACTCAGCTTTTGCTTTCATTTTTTTTCTACATAGAGTTGCCTTCGTTTTACCCAATTTATTACATAGCAGTTGCATTCCTTTTGGCATTCATTTTACTTAGATCAAAACGTTTTCCCCAAGTCTTAACACAATGAATCAATTATATGCAAGTTCTGTAAACAAAGGAACTAAATAATGTAATTTTTATAGATTTATTACAAAGAATCTATGTACAACAAGTCTATATCTAGATGTAATTCTTTACCCAACGAATCCAAATAGATGCAATTCCTACAAAACGAATTAATTGGATGTATGTTTTGTAAACCGAGAAACTAAATAATGTAAATTTTGTAGAGTTAATACAATGATATTTTTACAACAAGTTGTTAGAATATAGAAGATTGTGCTCGTTTTACCATTCACGATACCCTCGTCACCCAACCACAGGCCAAAGCCACCCTCCGAGCACCTTTACCTTGACAGAGAAGAGAATCCTGGTAGCAATCCAATAACCAAGAGAGGCTAATGCACCAAGCAAGAATAGAACCCAAGTTGATCAGATAATCCCACCCAGAGGCTAGCGCACACCTTCCCAGAAACTTGCGCACAAGCTGCAACTGCCCCTGTGTAGATCCAGTTCTCTCTGCAACTGCTGAGATGAGAATAATGAGAACTAGCGCCCTGTATTTATAGTAGTCTAGGAAGTTTAATTGTGGCTGAATTCTCCTTCTGGGTATTAATAAATTCATATTAAATATATTTCTACAGCCGACAACTTGTCTAGGGTTTCCTTCACTTCTTTGCTTCCTTCCAGATTATTCTAATCTTGTCATAGGTCACAATAGAGGTTCATACCTCCCAAATCTACCATAATATTAACACTCCCTCCTAGATAGGGAGGTATAGTCTTGAGCACAACAAACCATTCGATTGGTAGCAACACAAGCACCGTCATTATTATCCAACTGGATAATATCCTATGACAACTGGTACAATATTAATTGATAGAACACACCTGTGTCTATTCAAGGTAGTACACAACTACTCAAACCATGACACATAGTCACAAACAGTGGAACAAATCCACCACAGTAGTATATCTCTATTGTCTGGAGACAAACAATCTCCATAACAATCATCTGGGCCAATCTTTCACTCACATCTGTGAGTTTTGAAAGAATATCTGCCTCACGAATAGTAGAACATATCCACCACAGTAGTTTTTACATCTTCTGTCAAGCATCTGATAGAAACCTGCATAGAAACAATGTTATGATATAAACTGAATCATCTGGGCCAATCTTTCACTCACGTCTGTGAGATATGAAAGAATATCTTCCCTCAATATAGAACATCAGCAATGGGCTATCTGCCCTATTCTTCTCAACCAAGGAAGAAGGATTGTTTCTGATTTTTGAGCTTGGACCATTCCTCACCCTGGGCCATTCTTCCTACACTAATCAAAGTGCACCCTGGACATAATGTATAAACCCTAAGGAATGTTTGGATCATTCCCCACCCTGGGCCTTTTCTCCTACACTAATTAAAGTGCACCCTGGAGAGAATGTATAAACCCTAAGGAATGACTATCCTGGACCATTCCCCACCCTGGGCCATTCCTCCTACACTAATCAAAGTGCACCCTGGAGAGAATGTATAACCCTAAGGAATGTCTGTCCCTGATTGCTGAGCCTGGACCATTCCTCCTACACTAATCAAAGTGCGCCCTGGAGAGAATGTATAACCCTAAGGAATGACTGTCCGAACCATTTCCTCCGTTAACCACA
Source organism: Picea engelmannii (assembly GCA_009831015.1). Lineage (NCBI taxonomy): Eukaryota > Viridiplantae > Streptophyta > Pinopsida > Pinales > Pinaceae > Picea > Picea engelmannii. Next base: position 358,895 of record ML790768.1, on the reverse strand, counting down.
AGAGGAAAAGTTTGTCCTATATCAACCTCCAAAACTGACCATTCCTCATGCTAACCACAATGAGAAATCGCTGTCCAGCGAGGCGGGCCAGTCTTCTTGAGTAAGCCTCAAGAAGATATACCGCCCTAGACCACTCCCCATGTTAACCATAATGGGAAGTCACTGTCTATGATACATCAACAATCAAACTACTTCCTATGTTAACCACAATAGGAAGTCACTGTCCGTCAGAAATCTTAATCCACTTTCCAAACAGAAAAGAATCTGTCCAATCTGGACTATTTTTCAATTACAAAGATAAATAATATTTTCAGTGCTCCCTCCTAATCTTGGAGAATCATTTAAGTCAAAAAAATAAATGTTTTCAAGAATATTTTTCCGTACCTTCTCCTAGCTTGGAGAATCTTCCCTTTCAGTTAAGGGAGTTATTTCCACGATCCCCATCTTCTCTTGGAAATATGAAAACTTGATTCTGGATAGAGGTTTTGTCAGTATGTCTGCTGTCTACTCATCAGTGGAGATATGCTCGAGCTTTACCTCTCCTTCCTGGAATTTATCTAGAATAAAGTAGTATTTGATCTCATTGTGCTTCGACCTTTCATGAAACACTGGATGTTATGATAATCTTATACAACTCTGATTATCACAATATATTATGGTTGATTATGGAATCTGATCAAATAAATCAAAGATTAACTTCCTTAGCCATACTGCTTCTGTGCATGCTTCACAAGCTGCCATATACTCTACTTCTGTTGTACTGAGTGCGGTAGAATTCTGTTTCCTACTGCCCCAAGATATCATAGCAGAGCCCAAGCTAAAACACATACCTGAAGTACTCTTTTTGTCTTCTGCACTTTCTGCCCAATTAGAGTCTACGAATCCATGAAGTTGGATATCACTGGATGTGGTGTATCTCAAGCCATAGTTTATTGTCCCATGAATATATCTTAGGACATGCTTTGTAGCTATCTAATGCTCTTGTCTAGGTTCCACCTGGAACCGACTTAATGTGTTTACAACAAAGCAAATATCTGGTCGAGTATTTATTAAATACATCAATGATCCAATTAGCTGTCTATATAGAGATGGATCAACTGTATCAGAGTCTAGGACTTTCACTTTTCTTATATCTGCATTACTAAGAGTGCCCATGGACTTACAGTCCATCATTCCAAATTTCTGAAGGATCTTTATTGCGTACTTTCCTTGTCCAAGGAATACTTCACCACGCTTCTACGAAACTTCTAGTCCCAAGTAGTAATGCATGAGACCTAGATATTTCATATCAAATTCAGAGGCTAATTCCTTCTTGCACTGAATAATTAGAGATTCTTCCCCTGTTATGAATAGATCATCAACATATAATAGTAGAATCACAGGTGCGTTATCCACGACTTTGTAATAAAGGTTTGGATCTGCATGACTCTTGGAGAAACCAAATCTTGTTAGATAGCTGTTCATTCTGGTGTACCAAGCCCTTGGAGCTTGCTTGAGTCCATATAGAGATTTCTTCAATCCACAAATGTGAGTGTCTCTGGAATGTACCTCAAATCCTTGAGGTTGTTCGATATACACTTCTTCTTCAATAACTCCATTGAGGAAGGCTGTTTTTACATCCATTTGGTGTAGATTCCATCCCATGGAAGCGACAAGGGATATGATAGCTTTGATGGAGGTATACCTTGCCACTGGAGCAAAGGTTTCATCATAATATTCTCCCTCCTTCTGGGAGAACCCTTTGGCCACAAATCTTGCCTTGTATTTATCCACGCTTTCATCTGCTGCATGTTTGATCTTGTATACCCATTTTGAGGTTACCACTGATTTTTATTTAGGTCTGGGTACAATTTCCCATACTTCATTTTTCATAATGGATTGAAGTTCTTCCACCATAGCTTCTTTCCATTGTCCCTTTTTGGACTGCTTCTTCAAATGTGGTAGGTTCTTCATCTAGGAGCTTCGTCATGTATGCTGCATAAATTGAGAATCTTTTCGGTCTTTTACTCTTCCTGGATGTTCCTTCTGGAACCTTGATTCTTTTTGAGTCTTGTAATGTAGCTTCAAGCCAAACTGGTCATTTCTTGGTCTTTGGTATGATATCTGAATCAATTTTCTCACATGGCTCCATAGGATGATCAGGTTGATCGTTTTCGTTATTTTTGTTTTCTGTGTTTTCTTCATTAGGTTCTTCAAGTTATTCCTCTTCTATAATTTCTTTGATGGATTTCCTGAAGGCCATCCTTTCATTGAACGTTACATATCTGCTTACTTCTATCTTGTGTTGTTCTAGAATATATATTCTATAGGCTTTGGATGAATCACTATATCCCACGAATATCCCCTTCTTTCCCGAGGGTTCTAGTTTATTCCTTTTATCTTTGGGAATATGAGAGTAAACTGGACATCCAAATATTCTTAGGTTTTCTACGTTAGGTTTCTTACCTGAGAATGCTTCTTTTGGTGTCATGTACTTCAATATACAATGAGGGCTTCTATTCTGTACATATATTTCCATCATTGCTACTTCTCCCCATAGGAACATAGATAGACCTTGATCGCTCAATAAGGCTTTTACCGTTTCTTCGATAGATCTGTTCTTTCTTTCTGCTACACCATTTTGTTGAGGATTATGAGGAACAATCAGCTCCCTCCTAATCCCTACCATTTTGCAGAATGCAACTAACTCCGTCGAGGTGTATTCTCCTCCATTATCTGTTCTTAATGTCTTGATCTTTTTGTTCGTAAGGTTTTCTATTTCTGCCTTGAATTCTTGGAACTTGCTGAATACTTCGTCTTTTGATTTCAGTAGGTACAACCATGTCTTTCTTGAATAGTCATCTATGAAGATTACGTAGTAAAGAGATCCTCCTAGAGATCT
>ML790768.1:310987-340382 GCA_009831015.1 Picea engelmannii | reverse complement strand
GGCACGGAGATGGACGGTCTACAGGCAATTCCAAACCCCCCCGATCATTCTTCCTTTAACGGTGGGGGGGGGGTCCGGAATGAGGCATTTTTCTTTGGTGGGCCCTGTCCCAACGTGTCATCCATCCATTGCGCCCGATCCTCCATCACTTTTTCTGCATTCTTCATCCACCTCTGTGCCACTCATTCCCTTGTCTTTTCGTCCCTGAGCCACATCTCGCCCATCACCCGTCCATGAATAATCAAACTTAGGACAAACACAAAGAACAATAGGTTAATCAGATTAAATAATAATGTGAGTATAGTTAGAATAAGTTAAACTAGCTAATAAATAACTAGTTAATAATTAATTAATTATTAATTAATTAGTTGATTAATAATTAAGTTAAAATCTAAGTTAATAACTAGATTAGTTTTTAAACAAAATAAAACATATAAAATAAAATTAATAAACAAACAAAAAATAATATAAAACATATATTAAAATAAAAAACAAAAAACAAACAAAAACAAATTAAATATAATACAAATTATGTTAAACACATATAAAAAAAAAAAAAAACATAAAATATAAAACAAAATACATTAAAACAAAAACCAAACGAAACATGAAATAAAACAATAATAAAAAACTAAAAAAAAAACAAAAACATTAAAAACTAAACTATCCTAAGTCCTACCCACCCTCTACCTCAACACACACCTTCATTACATCAATAAACAACACATATCCCATACATTTTAATCAACGACTATTAAAAATTTCAGACCCCCCCTCACTATCCGGAACTTAACGAGAAGGGGGGGTCCGGAATGGTTGTATACCAAAACCACCTCCCATACACGTGTCATCTCCTTATTCCAGTGGACCCCCCTGCCCTCTAAAACCTCTTACCACCTCAAGGGGGTTCAGAATACCACCAATCACGAAACAAAACCGCCTTTTTCAATTTTTTTGCCTATTTTCGCCTGTTTAGTATGTCTTCATCCGAGGCTGTTTTTGGGCAAATGAAAATGAATTTTAAGAAACCGAGAGAGGTTTTTCTCCATATCAGGATGAATAAAAAAAAACTCTCTCATTTGTTTCACAGGTGCCACAAGAAGGGAGAATCAAAGCCATCTTCGAGGCCCTTTTTTCCATATTTTCACTTTTCCGTTACAGTCCTGATTTTGCGGGAGCTGTTACGGCCAGCTGGGGACGATTTTGAAAAAACCGAAGGAGGTTTTTGTCCAACACATGACCATATACATTAAAATCCTTCAAGTTTTTCCCAGGTGTCATCGTTGAAGAGAAACAAACGTCTGTTCGGACCCCTTTTTCGCAGAAAACCGGTTCGTCTTTCATGGCGGACAATTCCAGATTTTGTGGGATTTGTGGCTATTTTTTGGCCGAGGCGGTTAAAACCGACTCTCGAAACTTGTTGGGGGATCTCCCCTATTTATTGAGAGATGATTTTTAATGTAAGGGTTGATCATTCAGGGAACCAGGAGGGAGTTTTTGTAAAGCAACTCACTGAGCTTTCTGTACTTTGATCATTGCAATAATACAATCTCAGCCGCTACAGGATTCATGTGTCATTTTTGGTGCTGATGTTTTCCTCATTCACTGTAATTTGTTTCCATTGTATTTCTTAAGTTATTCATACTCTGAATTATGCAAAGAAGTTCAAAGAATAGAATTTGTTGAGACATACACTCTGTTTCTGGCTTTGACATAATTATCGATGTTTTCTCCTCAAAGGTTAATTTCAAGATTCTTGATTGCCTTGTCATTGCCTGGTCCTCTCATCTTTCTCCTCTAAATCCAAAATAAAATTCAAAGAATCCACCAAGAGTGCCTACCTTGCCCTGTAATGTTGTCTGTAGAACTTATTTTTGATTGAGCTTCAGATTGCGACTCCATTGCCCATGGTTCCTTTTTCTCTGCTCTTACCAATTAAAAAATCCAAACTCTGAACCCATTAACTAGCCTAATATTCTCTTCAAACAAATTTATATCAGATAGAGAGATCCCTCTCTGAGTCTTGGAGGGCTAGATCCAAGACTCGAAGCAGTTTTGATGTTGCCTCTGTGACTGCCATCACAGCCTTGGGCAAATTACAGAGCGCTAACAAGACCCACGATGCCGTGAGGGCAGAATGCGATAGTCTCTCATGATGATTCTAAGGGGCATGCAATAAGGCAATGGCCTTATTCCTTAGAGACCTATAGTCTCCCACAAGATCACCTGGCAAAGTATTGACTCTAGGTGTTTTTGATGTCTACTAAGTCAGTCAAGAGGTGAGTGGCACCCTTGGAGCACATAGTGCGTCTTGAAGGGCATGTCGCGCAAGGAAATAGAAGAGGCGAGTGACACCCTTGGAGAACATAGTGCGTCCCGAAGGGCATGTCGCGCAAGGAAATAGAAGAGGCGAGTGGCACCCTTGGAGCACAAAGTGTGTCCTGAAGGGCACGTCGCGCAAGGAAAAGGGAAGAAGGCGAGTGACACCCTTGGAGCACCTAGTGTGTTCTGAAGGGCATGTCGCGATTTCAACGGGTAAGTGAATAAACCTAGTCAACCTTAAAACGAATGACATGATAAGTAATATTTAAAAACAATTTCCCTAATAAAAATTGTCGCCCAACCTAGTGAAATTAAAATCTAGGTTTAAGTAACACATGTGGTTAAAAAAATAATAATCATAATCAAACCTGTAACAAGAAGGGGGTAAGAAATTCAATTAAATTATTAAAATCAAATTACAATGGGGGATTAAAATTTTAAAAGGGAAATGATTGTTTTTTCTACACATGCTAATTAAAATTTATTAATTAAAAAGAAAAAGGGGTAAAAGGTGGTTTTTCTATACTTGCTAATTTGAGTTTTAGTTAAAATGGGGAAAGAGGGAAACTTAAAAAAATAGGAAACTAAGGGAAAAAGGGGAAACATAAGGAAAAAGGGAAACATAAGGAAAAATCTGAATGTATGACATAGTAAGTAATCTTGCCTTTAAGAAATTTCTAATTATGAACTCAACTAGGAATTTAGTAAATGCGTAAGTCATTTAAAATGTGTAAGGGAATATTGGAACACCAAGGAGATTTTTTATGAATACTTTTTGGTGGGTGAGGGAAATATGAATAATGAAATTAATTTCTGGTGCAACTAGGGGGATGGGTGACATGTGTACGGGGGATGTTTTTTCTAATTAAATTAATGAAAAATAAATTAAATGAGAATTTGGGAAAGAAATCACTTAAAAACTCTATAAAAAGGATGGAGGAGGAGGGGTATGGTTCTGATCTTTGTGCGTAATGTTACGCTGCAGAATTTTTGTCTTGACTGACTTATCTTGTGGGAGTTGGGATACCCAGCTTGGGTAACGAGTGATAGATCGACCTTGCGAGGAGAGTTGGGTGCTAGTTTTTCTCTGGTATAGTGTGCATGGCCCCTTTGCGGCTCAAAGGGCTCAGGGGGAAGAAGATTACCCATAATGTTGGCTAGGAGGTACTGGTGAGGTCACATCGATCGACAAGCGAAGGCTGGATGGAGCACACGCGAGACATAAACTACTGAGTAGTCACGTTTGGCTAAGGTACACCAGTTTAATTGTTACTCGTAATAAAATTAAATTTACTCATGTTATTTCTCTATGCTCGTTTAAGATTTTATTTCCATACGCTGTCTTGCACCTGCTTTCCTATGGTATTGTAATGCCTTTGCTTGTTGTTTTCTAAATGGATTTCCCTCGGCAAACCCAATTTATGAGTTCAATAACTTATCTGTGTGGGTTTATTGATTATTATGATTATATTGTGCTTTATATTCCACCCTTATCCCTTGGTCATCAGTCCATGCCCGAGCTGTCATCTAGGAGCCGAATAGACAGTCGTCACTTCAGTGTTTATAGACCTATAGAGTCTAACACCCTGCTTTTCTGTGCATGGATGATGAGCGAAGGATAATTTCTACCCAACTATCTATCCCTTACCTATCTCCGTGCCATGTTTATTAAAACTTTGATTTTCTTTGCGTTTTAATTGCTGAAACTTGGATAAAACCTTGAGTATTGAATGCCAAATCTCTGCGCTTTCTTGTGATTGTTTACATCTGTGTTTTTTGATGGTTGATTTCTTCTGCGTTTTCCTGTGATGGATTATCTCTGAGTTTTCTTGGAGTCTTTACTCAGCCTTTACACAAAAAATTCACCTTGATTCTCGTGGCTCATTACCCATATTTTTCCCTTATGACTTTCGTGGCCCTTCCCCACCGCGATTTACTTGGCAGCTAATTCGTTTTCACTAAGCTTTTGCTTTCGTTTTTTTATACATAGAGTTGCCTTCATTTTTACCCAATTTATTACATAGCAGTTGCGTTCCTTTTGGTATTCGTTTTACTTAGCTCAAATTGTTTTCCGCAAGTCTTAACACAATGAATAAATTAGATGTAAGTTCTGTAAACAGAGGAACTAAATAATGTAATTTTTATAGATTTATTACAGAGAATCTATTTACAACAAGTTTGTACCTAGACGTAATTCTTTACCCAATGAATCCAAATAGATGCAATTCCTACACAACTAATTAATTGGATGTAAGTTTTGTAAACGGAGAAACTAAATAATGTAAATTTTATAGAGTTAAAATAGTGATCTGTGTACAACAAGTCTGTACCTAGACGTAATTCTTTACCAGCGAATTTCATTTTCTGTTACTTGCATTTTTTTGAACTCTGAATGCCAATGAATTTCATTATTATTAGACCTACATTTTTAACATTTATTTGACAATGGATTTAGGCTATCAATGGCAACAATTATATCTGATTGCGTTTTGATACCCGACTACGTGTTTACCATGAGAATGTATGCGTTTCTGTATGAAGGGATATGTCTGCGTTTCTTTTTATTATATATCTACATTCCCTTTTAATGTATCCCAACCATTTATTTGGCTATCACGGTGAATAATTTTTAATTTTATGACATTGTTTTTGTTTAGGATGTCACAACGATTTCCTTTAAGATATCTCAGCAATATGGTTTATGATGTGTCGTAGCGATTTATTATGCTATCACAGTGAATGCATTTAGTAATTGATAGCGATGTTACTTAGGATAGCGATATAATATGCAATGTTATTATACTCTCGATATAATAATGATAGTGAATTATACTATTGATAGTTTGGATATATAATGTGTGCCAGAGATTTATTAATATTAGGAATAGCGATTTACTTGTAATGGCAACTGTGTTTATGACATATTTAATATGTTGACAGTAAATGCTATTACTCAATGATTTTGATGTTTATTGACAGCATTGACAATAATCTTGTTTATATGACAACGTTGACAGTTATTATAATTATATTGACAACAATTTATTATAGGTATTCTGTATAATAATAAGGCAACAATATTATAGTTTATAATGAACAACCATTTTTGTGAGGGATTATTTCTTGATGAACGAATCTTATTGATCTTAGACAACTACATCATTCATTTATTAGATAGCATTGTTGATTTTTCTGACAGCTTTTGATAGCGATTTTATTAGATAGCAATGTGGATTTTATACACATCAAGAGAAATGCCATCCGGCCAACTATTTATAGACAGATATTACAGTTAGGTTGCGTGATCTTGGTTAAACCTAGATTTTTATAAACAACATTGTGGATATGTCAACTATCTTGATCTAAGGCTTGTTTGTTTAGGCAGGGTAATGATTGGGTTGAGGGAGTTAACTTAGGCTACAAGGAACTTCATGTTAGTAAATGACAAGGGTAGTGAGACCTTTATGTGATTAAAATATCAATTAAATAATAAAGACTTATTGTAGAATGGATTCTCGAGGGCGAATTTCTTCGATGGCTAACAACGTCCTTTAATTAATGTTCTGTTTGATTTTGTTGCTCAAGGAAATTATTGTGTTGTATGAATGTCATAGTCATCTTGTCGGCTTGTCGATTTGGGTGCTAGGGTTAGTCGTCATGTGTTTAGATAGTCCATTGATCTCCTAGAGCGTTGAATTTAGCTGGTGTTGAGGGTCCAGTTATCTTGTTGTGCCATGGTTGTTGTCATGCCTATCACCTGGCGATGACATGATTCCTAATGAGGGGATCATTGCGCACCCTAATGGATAGAGGCTAATGATAACTTGGACGGAGTCTGTGCTTCCTGTTGTGGGCATTTGTTCGTTGTAGTTGTTGTTGGTGCTTGGGTTGTAACACCTTCATGCCTTGGGTTTTGCGTGCCATAGAGGTTCTAGTTACAGGTCATCGAGGTTGTTGTGTAAGGATTGTCGATGTTGTCCTTTAGATTGTAGGCATTGTTGTGTTTGTGTCGGGTGGGTAGTCGTTTCTATCTTTTTGATTTACGCATGTTTCACCTAGTTGCTCGATGTGCTAGTATGTTCAGTCATTGTTGTCTGTTACCTGATCTGCGTGCATGGTGTTCATCATCAAGTTGTGTGGTTAAACTATTGTCGTCATTACCTTCCTGCCTAGAAACAAAAAAAAATTTGCACTTTTTTCTTCGCTTGTATTCGTAACGATTAGGGTCTTTACAAATACGTGCAAAGTATGAGTAAATTTTGTGTTGAATTGTGAAACATGCCAAATGGTACCTTGACGAAATTTCAAGTGTTTTATATCAATTCTGCACGATGTTTCACAAGGATCATAAATATGAGGTTTGTTTTTTGATTTGAGGTAATTTATAATATTTTTTTCCCAATTTGTCATTAATGAGCATTTATTGCATTGTTTTGCATGCCAAAAAGTGTGAAATTGAGCTAGTTTGGAAATTGGTCGACTTTATAGTCAAAATTATCATAATTCCGTAAGTATTTCAATGTTGTAGTTATTTTATTGTTTTGAGTGATGCAGTTCAAGGGCGTCCATTAAATTGACATTTGTGAGTCATTTTACATGTGATTTTTGATGTTTGAGATGGAGAAGGCAATTTTCATTGGATTGAATGGAACTTAAAGATGAAACCCAAGTATGTAATTTGAGTTCTTTTATTTTCTGTAATGTCATCTTACTATCATTAAGCAAGCTAATCTTCAGTTTATGATTTTTTTGGGTAAAAAACACATCATCAAAATTCTGCAAACCAGCCCAATACGATCAGTAAATTATTTTGGATCAAGTTAGATACTACATGTATATATGTAAAGCAATAAGTGGTGTCTAAGGATTTTCAGATCAATTTTAAATTGCTAAGGATTGAATCCAACCTTACTTCTTTTCTTCTGGAAAGTTTGAAGGAATTGATTCTCACATACTTATCCTTATTTATTGGTGCTTGGAATAATTTATGTCTCAAGTTGAGAAATTATCTTGCTACCAGGGAGTAAGATAGTCTTCATTTCTTTGTTTCACAACCCTTAAGGCCCTTTGAGAAAATAGATTGGTGAATTGGCTTGCATGAACATTGACCATTGGGAAAGTGATTGGATCATTAAATCTTGGAGGAAATAAGTATAATAATATTTTTGTCAAGATTTTCATATATTAGCTTGATTACGTAATTGTGTGGGCCAATTTTAAGCTCTGGATTGTAGAGCGAATTTTTCGAACCTCTTAACAACAAAGGATTGAGATCTCCTTTATCAAATTAATTTGGTTTTTTATTATTCCCAAGTAAAAGAATTCAATGTAATACCTCGATTTTGACCCCAGGAATGTATTGGATCATATTGTGTATAATTTATAAATACATAGTTATAATGATGAGAGTTAATCCATTAGAGCTTAAATAAATGACTCCATATGTAAATGATGTAAATACACTAGTATGGATCCCTAGTGAGGATTTCAAAGCCAAGCCTAACGAGTGAATGGATAGGAAAGTAGATCATGTAAATATACTTATATGGATCACATGGTAGGATTTCCATGGTGAACTCAAGCTATGTATGATCAATGTTGAAGTATACTATATAATGGTCCAAGATGGCTACAAAGAGCACAAGAACAATTATGATTCCATAAGAGGGGAAGAAGAAATTACACCTATAGGAAAGTAAATCCTCTATTACCAAGTGTCAACCTCAGATCTCATCTATTTTCCACCATGTGGTGCCTTAAATGAAGCCATCCACCTCCATTGACTTGTAAAACAAATTAATGAATGCATGTAATTGTTTAGTGGGGAAGTATTCTCATGTAGTTATGGAAGCATGAGTTGAGTATATTAATCATGGGATGTGTAATAGTCTCACACTTCTCCTATTAGAATTAATGTCAACCATAATTCCCCTCAACTTTCTCATTGACATTCACTTCATTGATTCTATCAATCTCACATTCATGCTCTACATTGGCTCAAGTTGTGTTATCCATTTCTAACCATGAACCAATCTAGAAATTGACGAAAAGAAAAAGCTATGAAGAGGAAATTATGAATCTTGGGTGATAAAAATATGCTTGTAGGTGAGAATAGAGGTAGGTCAAGTTAAGAATACATCACCCACTATGAATTTTATACTCTTTGGATTCTTGAAATCCAAGTATTATTTTTGTAGGGAATTCCTAGAAAGCAAACAACATATTAGGTCATTTTCACCAACATTGAAGAGCATTGGAGTGAAGAGTATTCCAGAGGGACTATTGAGTAGATAAAATGATATTTTTGGTGTTGTGTGAGGGAGTAGAGGAAATTGACATGGCTATTTGATGGTCATTTGAGATGCCTAGAGTTATTTGTAATGAGTAGATTGGATAAGAATAAGAACACATGAGAGCAAATGGATTGGGTTGAGTGATCTAGAAGCTTGTAGGTTGGTTCCTTCACCTCAGTGGCCTCATAGCCTAGCTTGGGGATGATATTTTAACTGATACCTATGGTTGGGTGGAAAATTACTTGGATGCAACCAATTTATTGGGACAATTTCTATAAAATATAAGTGCCTTGTCGTTGTTTATGAATATGCAAATTAACGTTGTTTTTTGTAATGGAAATCTAGGAATTTTGCATGTTTTGTGTGATTATGATTAAATTTGGTTATGGGTATTTGGTTGCCATGAAATATGTTAATCCCTTCTTGTCTAATTTCAATGAATTTTAATTATTGCATATGTGCATGCAATTTATTTAATCCTAATCCTCCCTAGGAAGCTTACTCAATATTATGGGTGTTAGCACAAAAAATTGCATCATCAAATTTGGTCAATTATGTAGTGTAATCACACTTTTGCAACATTATGGTAATTTTGCAACAGGTACTAATTCCACAGGTCAAAAACCCAATCTCACAACAATAGCACCAAGCAACACCAAGCATCGACAACATCATATGTCTAAGTTCGAGCACCTTATTATTAGGTTCACTAAAATGTTTGGGCTGATATTTTATCTCTCCCTATGTCCAATCATCATACAACCGAGGGCCGGGCCACCTATAAAATAAAACAAGTGTCAAGTCGAGACAAGAATTGCATACCAATCACCTAAGAGAACCCCACAAGGGGCGATTAATTTTTCACTACGCGTCGAAATAACGTGCCAAAACTGGTGTATATAAATGTTTTAAAGGGTTTTTCCTCTATAAATGTGGGATATAACTTGATACAGTCAAAATGTCAGCTGTTTTTCCTAGTCTTATTATCGACTCTAGAGAATGTGTTAGAATACAAGATAACGCATAAAGTAAAGAAAACTAGGTGCAATGCCAAGATTAGTTGTGTATCCCTTGTTAACTCTAGACCTGATTATGGGGAACTTGTTGTAATGGTTGATATTGTTGACCAGAATCAATAAAGTTTTGAAATATGTCACTGAGGAGACATTGAAAGTTTACAAATTCATTCTTCTCACTTGTTGTGTTTATTTAATCTTTCATGTTAGTGGCATAGGAGCGGGAAGAAAGTGGAAAAATTTGCGTCATCTGGTAATATTGCATGAGTGGCACAAAAGAGAAAGTGTGCTGGTTGTCAGCTACAATATTTTTGTGTATGTAACTTGTGGGGAAAGACATATCCCATCTCAAGAGGCTCAAAATGTTGGCAAATTGATTTTGGAGAGCCCAAGTATTCTAATCCTTGATGAAGGTCACCAAGCTTGAAATATCCAATCGAAGATATGGAAATCATTGAAAAAGGTGAAGGAAGAAGCAATATGAGAGACCAAAAATATCATCACCAGGTTATTATAAAATACCGAGCAATGGATTAAGTTTGCAGCACAAGTTTCGCAGCGCTAGCTAACCAAAAGTAAGATGAAATTCATTTTTTACTAGGTGGCAACATATCCAATAATAAATGTGGTTCCTCCAAGCTACAGGTTGTCCCCTTTCACATGTCAAAGCTGGTGCATCAAATGAGGGAGAGGATCAATCAAATATTATTAAGAAGCCCTAAAATCTTGGATATTCAATAAACCTTCTATATTTGTGCCTTTGAATCTCTCCAGCTGTTCCTTTTGAAGTTTCAATTTGCAATGGTGGTTAGATGATTTTACAAATTTCCTAATTTAGCTCCAGATTTAAAGGGATCCTAAGTGCTATATTTGTCCTATTCCACATAAGATAACATATACAACATATCCAGGTCGAAATTGAAGAAGGATGGTCAAATTAGTTCCTAGAATCTTGGATATTTAACTGTTTCGAGCTGTGTTTTTGTTCCATCTCGCTTTATTGTTTTTTCTATTTATGGAAATGGCATATTTTAAGCCATGAATATTTGTAACAAACCTTATACAAAGATGCCTCGATTCTGATTCTCCAGATATTGTAATCTTTCATATGAAAAGGAGGGGGTTTTTCATCCCAAGGGAGGGGGGAAAAGAGTTTGAGGAGGCAAGAATCTGTATGAGTCTGGATTGTAATCCTGAGGGAATTTTATCATATAAATATTCCTAGCATTGAAGATTCATGAGATTCGTTATATCAGATTGCGTTTTCTTTGTTGTTCATCCACATTTCCATCTTACTTGAATGAATTGTAGCTTTTGAGGATCAATAACTGTCTTTGATTTATAGATTCTTGAGCAGCAAAGGGTTTGTTGTGATTGCCTATAACTCATTGTCTTTATTCAAGTATTTTTTCAATTCATTTTGTAGAGAGGATCTTTGTTCAATGGATGATCTACTTTATGTTAACGTATTATTTCTTCCATCTGCCATCATACAAGCCATTTTTTTGATATGATTTTTTGATTGCCTTCTAACTTCAGGGTGTTTATGTGACCCCATTACCAATGGTACATCATGTTGGATACAATGGTATGATATTGTCATATGGGTATGATATTGTCATATGTCAATAGAGTGCAAGTGATGAGATCAAATCTCAGGAGAAATAATGTAACAGGTCGCACAAAATCCCAAGCCTACACAGAAGAATCCCTTGTAAAGGATCAAGTTACAACAACCATTAGATTAGTTCAGGATCTATCTTGATCGTCAGCTAGAATCAAGTGGAAGGACAGTATAAGAGGACCCCATAAGAAAGGAAGTCTTGAAACCTCTGAAATCATGAAGTAAATGTCGACCGTTAGATATCGTGGAGAAAATTTAGGTTAGTTCTCAGTCATTGGATCAAGAAGGATGTAGAAAGCTTCGGTACTTTGGAGCTTCACCACTTCAACGATTACTAGAAATAAGTAAGAATCCATGAAATCTTGAAGTCACAAAATAATGCCAACCTTCGATCAGGAAGGAGCTTCACATGGTTTCCCAACCTTTAGATCAAGATTTGATCTAGATTTAAGCATTGACCGTCGATCTAGAATTTAAATGTTGAACCGTCATACCACACCAAAGGAAAGAAGGTGGTCAATGTTAGCATTGACCACTCTGGAAAAAATAAGTTTGAAACATGTAATTTTACATGAAGCACCAAAGGTCGAAGTCGCGAATTGATGTTAGCCATTGATCTAAGATCCACCAGAATATATTTTGATCGTTCAATCGAGTACAATGGAAGGATAGTGTAAGGTGTACTAAAAATGACAACAAGCGGTCACCACATCTTTATGACTTATTCGGTGGGTAAACAGTCTGTAGGGATTGAACTACTTCAGAGTTTGAGTAGTCTGAAGTCCCAGAGTCAGGAATAACCAAATTCCCAGAGAGCGGGATATCCTTTGTGCCTAAGTCTACGGTCCTAGCCCCTGGACATGTGAAGGTTATCAAGTAGGGAGTGCTGATACACCCTTTGGCGGAATTTTCTCCCGAAGAATTGGAATACTGCAAAGTCCGGTGTCCCGAAATGCTGAAGTCCCAAAGTGAACGAGAACTGCCCACTCAACTATAGATTTATTCCTAACCATCGATTTTTTTGAAATCTCTGGATAAGCCAGGATCGTCCATCCAACGAAATATTAAATAGTGACCATCCGATCTACTAGTGAATGCAGTATACACACTTCAATGAAATGTACTCCCAAAGGATTGAATAACTACAAAGGCCGGAAGTCCCAAAGGATGAAGTACTAGAGAACCTGGTTCCAACACCGGTCACGTGATAAGGTAAATAAGCTGAAGGGGATAGAAGTAAATAAGTCCTCAGACGTTTGAATACGATCCCATGTAGAAGAACATGGGCGAAAGAAGAAAACACTAATAGAACAATGCTTGGAGTGGATAAGCTCGTGGTTTCGATCTCGCGATCACACAAATTTTGGTTTGAATGGAGTGCCTATTGATTAAGAATCGAATTCAAAACAATTCGAGATCTATAGACTAATGAACCAATACACACTCATGATTAAAGAATAGTTAAAACATGAGCATTATGAATAAAGAATAAAAAGGAAAATTGATATTATTTAAAGCTTAATATTATCATTTAAATGAAAGGGTACAATGGTTCATTGTCAAAATACGCAACGGTTCAAATTCACACCAGTTGGAAGAATATATAAACAAGAAAGAATGGTGATAAGAAAGTGTCTCTAAAGTCTAGATCAAAAGCAGAAGTAAAGTTCGAGAAGAAAAACTGATGAGACTTATGTAGTGAGGGTGGAAGGGAGGAGCAAGGAAGGATTCATATCCTTTACTAAGTAAAGTGTAAAATACAAGGGAGTTGGTGCTTCCTAAGGTTGGTGCTATGAAAAACAAGGGAGTTGGTGCTTCCTAGAGTTGGTGCCCTAAAGACAAGGGAGTTGGTGCTTCCTCGGGTTGGTGCCCTAAAAAAAGGGAGTTGGTGCTTCCTAGGGTTTATTCCCCGAAGAAGGGGATTCGTGACTCCAAGAGTTGGTGCTCTAAAGAGGATTGGTGTCCTTCACAATTTCAGACAACTCTTTATAAAGCCTTGTAATTGTTGTTAATTATATTTATATATTTGATTTTAAATACAAGTACATTGATGATCTATTGCGATGATTAATAAAATAAAAAAATAATTAATTATTGTTTAAAAAGGTAATACTGATTCATCCCCCTGTCAGTATTCCAAGAATTGGTACGAGAGTAAGTACCTTCAACATAGTCTAATAACTGGAAGGTAGATCCTGAAAGAAATGGATCAACAAGATGGAATGTCTTCCAACATAGCACCATTGTTTAATAGAGGTGGTTATGCTCTTTGGAAAATAAGAATGAAAAGATGCTTGTTGGCTCTTGGTTTTGATGTTTGGTAATCTGTTGTAGATGGTTACACTGCACCAACTACTCCACCCACATATACTATAGGAAAGAATCTTTGCAATGACAACTCAAGAGAAATCAATGCTATTATAGGAGGATTAACAAATCCTATATTTGTGAAGATAATGCATTGTAATTCAGCTAAGGAGATCTTAGAAAAATTTGAGTTTGTATATGTAGGAGATATCAAAGTCAAGGAAGCCAAACTGAAAATCTATAGAGCTCAGTTTGAAAATTTGAAGATGAAAGAAGAAGAGAACATTGCTGAAAACTTTCATAGGGTAGATGAGGTAGTTAAGTCAATTAGAGCAACAAGAGAATAAATTACCGATAAACCTATTGTACAAAATATCTTAAGGTCATTACCTATGAGATATGATGCCAAGAATTCCACAATTGAAGATAGACCAGAACTTGACAAACTCACAGTATATCAGCTCCATGGAATTCTTATAACATATGAGATGATAAAATGGATCGAAAAACCATAAAAAAGGAGAAAAAACCTTTAAGGAATCTAAAACAAAGATGAAGCAGGAGAAAAATACCAATGAAGAGTTATTAGATATATTAGATGAAGAGATTTCCAACTTCTTGAAGAAACTCAAGAAAGGGACTGGGAAATACAAAGGAAAGATTCCTCTAATGTGTTTCAACTATGGAAAAATTGGACACTTTGCCAATAAATTCCCTTATCTTAAGCATGATAAAAGTGATGATGAAAGAACATTCAAAGATCAGAAGAAAATAAAATCCAAATATAAAAGGAAGTTCAACAAGAAGAAGAAAACTTTCTTTATCCAAGAAGACAATATCTTATCTGAAGAAAGTGAAGAAGAGGAGCCAGAGCTTCTATTTATGGGAATGAAAAATCAAGATTGTAATCATTTGGAAGATGAAGAATAAGTGAACCTTGAGGAAGAATTCATCCGTGCATTTGAATAACTAAGAAAATCTAAAAAGAAAAACAAGTTTCTAAGGGAACAACTTCTAGAGATTGAAGAAGCTACTAAATCAAGAGAAAAGGAGGGTTCCAAAACCATTAGTGAGTCAGAACAATTGATTATTAAGTTAAAAACTCAGCTCCAAGAAACTAAAAGAAAGAATAAATTTTGAATAAAGAACTCAATGAAAAACAACAAATATGTAAGATATTGGAGGATGAAATAGTTCAACTAAAAGGGAAACTAGAAAAAAAATATATTTAGTTTAAGTTTGAAAACAACTCAAAATTCCTGAACAACATTCTTAGCAGTCAGAGATCATCAAATGATAAGACATGACTAGGATATGATCCCTCTACAGAACATGAGAATGAAAAGATCAGCTATGCAGATGTTCTTAAGAACTCCATAAGAAGAAAAGAAAACAAGACAAGAACAATACCATTGAAAACTATCCTAAATAAACATAAATCTACACTTCCTACTAAAGAAAAAGATGACGAGAAGAATACAATCATCAGAAGGAATCCCTCTAATAGAAATAAATATATCTTGCTTGGTTATTTCTATTCCTGCAAAAAACTTTAGACATAAAGAAATACACTGTAAAGCTTATAGGAAGTACAATCCAAGAAATGTTCAAAGATATGAAAATAATGAAAAAAGAAGAAATTATAACTCCTCTCACTTACGAGACTACATTATTGAATGCTACAAATGAAAAAACTATGGTCATGAAGCTAGTGAATGTAGATTGTCAAAATATGACAAAAGGATAAATATTCCCAACAATTAAAAAGTATGGAAGAAAAAGAAAATAAAGAAAACAGAGTGCAATCTAGTCCTATATGCGAGAAAACAAGGATGTAAATGGTATATAGACAGTGGATGTTCCAAACACATGACTGGAGATCATAAAAAATAAAGGAAAAGGAAAAGTAACCTTTGGAGATAATATATTAGCCAAAATACTGGGAAAAGGCACTGTCAGTTTAGGGAATAACAAGACCAAAGCATAAGATGTAGTTCTGGTAGAAATTATCAAGCCTAATATCCTAAGTGTAAGTCAGACATGTGATCAGGGTCACATACTTACCTTTGATTCTAAAAAATGTGAGATCAGAAAAAATGATACTGGAAAGCTAGTAGTAGTTGCACCAAGAATATCTAGCAATGTGTACATCCTTGATGTAGATGAAGGAGAAAAATGTTGCTTAAGTCAAGAAGATGAAAACTGGCTATGACATAGAAGGTTGGGAAATTTAATCTTTGACAACTTAATCAAAGCCAACAAGAAGGAGGCAGTAAGGGATATGCAAAAAATTATTAAGCCTTCAGATTCTATTTGTAAACATTGTCAAATAGGGAAACAAATAAGAGTTAGTTTAAAAAAGAGCATTCCACAACAAAAACATTAGAATTTATTCACACAGATCTATGTGGAACTACTAGAACTAAAAGTATTTATGGTGAACATTATTTTATGTTGATCATTGATGATTAAACAAGAATGACTTGGGTATACTTTCTAAAAGAAAAATCAGAAGCCTTTGAGAAGTTTAAAACATACAAAGTCCTTGTAGAGAATGAAACCAATCTCAAAATTAAATTTTTGAGATCAGACAATGGAGGAGAATTCACCTCTAAAGAGTTCATTCAATTATGTGAAAATCATGGTATCAAAAGACAATTTTCAGCTCCCAGGACTCCTCAATAGAATGGAGTGGTGGAAAGGAAAAATAGAACAGTTCAAGAAGCTACAAGAACCATGTTAAATGAAGCCATGCTTCCAAAAAAATTCTAGAGAGATGCAATCTACATAGTATTCCACATACTTAATCGAGCTCAGTTGAGACCCAACCATGACAAAACTCCTTATGAAATATGGTTTGGCATAACAACGTATGTTAAACACTTTAGAATTTTTGGAAATAAATGTTACATTAAGAATGATGAATATAATTTAAGAAATTTTAATCCAAGATATGATGAAGGAATATTTTTAGGTTATTCACCTAATAAGAAAGCATACAAATGTTATAATCTTAGACTACTAAAGATAGTGGAAAGTTCCAATGTAAAGATAGATGATCTTAAAATAAAGAAGAGCATATCCCAAGACAAATAAAAAATTGATCAATAATCTCAACAAGAAGATGATGATGTTGAATCTCAACAAGAAGATGATGATAATGAAACACAAGAAAATGAACTGTATACCGATGAATAAGACAATGAATAAATTCCCTTGCCAAAAGCTCCATCGAAAAGAGTTCAAAAGAATCATCTTGAGAGTCATATCATTGGAGATAAAAATGCAGGAGTAGAAACAAGAAGGAAACTCACATTTGACTTAGAACAAACAATGTTTTCTATGATAGAACCTAAATCAATTAAAGAAGCCAACAAAAGTAAAAACTAGACAAAGGCAATGAATGAAGAACTTGACCAGATAGAGAGGAGCTAGACTTGGGAATTAGTTCCAAGACCTAAGGACAAGAATGTGGTAGGAACTAAGTGGATCTTCAAGAACAAACTAAATGAAAATGGGGAGATTATAAAGAACAAATTCAGATTAGTTTGCAAAGTATATGATCAAGTAGAAGGTATTGATTTTGAGGAAATGTTTTCTCCAGTAGCAAGACTAGAAGTCATCATAATGTTCTTGGCATTTGCATGCTTCAAGAATTCCAAGATTTATCAGATGGATGTCAAGTCAAAATTTCTAAATGGAACTCTAGAAGAAGAATTCTATGTTGAAAAACCGGAAGGATTCATGCTAACATAAAATCAAGACAATGTGTGCAAGCTAAATAAAAATTTATATGGTCTTAAGCATGCCCCAAGAGCATGGTTTTCAAGGTTAGATCAATACCTACAAAAACAAGGATATAAGAGAGGGGATACTGACAACAACTTATATATCAAAATTGAAGATCAAAATATGATTGTTGTCGATGATATCATATTTGGGAGTAATCTTACTATAATGAGAAGAAAAGTTGCAACTAAAATGCATGAAGAGTTTGAAATCTCTATGCTGGGAGAGCTGTCCTTCTTCTTATGTTTACAAGTCACTCAATCAAAAAAAGGAATATTTATTTCCAAAACCAAATATATCAAATAAATGTTGAAGAAATTCCAAATGGAAGACAATAAACCAGTAAGTAATCCCATGGTCACTGGATGTAAACTAAGCCTAGATGATGACTCACCAAAAGTAGATCAAACTATGTACATATCAATGATCATAAGTTTTCTCTATTAAACATCAACTAGACCTGACATCATGCAGGATGTAGGACTAGTGGGAAGATTTCAATCTGCACCTAGGGAAACTCATCTAAAAGCAGTAAAAAGAATATTCAAATATCTTAAAGGGACCTTAGAATTTGGATTATGGTATCCAAAAGAAAAAGAATTTACATTAAATGCATACACTGATGCAGATTGGGATGGTAATATAGATGACATGAAAAGCACCAGTGGAGGAGCATTCTTTCTAGGAATTTTTTTGGTAGAATAGCTAAGTAAGAAACAAAAATCCACATCACTATCCACAACAGAGGCATAATACATTGCTACTGCATCCTGTTGCACACAAGTTCTTTGGATGAAGAAAACTTTAGAAGATTTACAAATAATATATGATGATCCCATTACTATTAATTGTGATAACACTAGTGCCATAAGTATCTCTAAAAATCAAGTAATGCATTCTAAAACCAAAAAAATCCCAATTAAATACCATTTATTAAGAGATAAGGTTACTCAAAGAGTGGTTAAAATAGTGTATGTGGACACCAAAGAACAAATTGTAGACATATTCACAAAACTTTGCCCAAGAGTACCTTTGAAAATATTCAACATAAATTGGGAGTAATTCACATACCTCATTAAAACCATAAAATTCACATCAGAAGAAAATGGGCGTCTGGATAGGGGGAGCTTCGACACAGGGGGAGCGAAGAAAGATCCCTTCTATCATTGCTGTTAAAGGGGGAGAAAATTGATAAAAGACATAAATATTTCAAAGAAAAGGTTGCCATCAATGCCAAAGGGGGAGAATGTTGGATACAATGGTATGATATTGTCATTGATGTCAATAGAGTGCAGGTGATGAGATCAAAGCTCAGATGAAATAACGTAGTAGGTCACGTAGAAGCCTGAGCCTACACATAAAAATCCCTTGCAAAGGATCAGGTTACAAAAACCGTTAGATTAGTTCAGGATCTATCTTGATCGTCATATATAATCAAGTGTAAGGAAAGGATAAGCGGACCCCATAAGACACAAAGTCTTGAAACCTCCGAAATCGTGAAGTAAACACCGACCGTTAGATCTTGTGGAGAAAATTTAGATAAGTTCTTAGTCATTGGATCAATTAGGAGATAGAAAGCTTCGGTACTCTGAAGCTTCACCACTTCGGTGATTATTGGAAACAAGCAAGAGTCCACAAAATCCCAAAGTCATGAAATAACACCAACCATCGATCAAGAAGAAGCTTCAGATGGTTTCCCAGCCATTAGATCAATATTTTATCTAGATTTAAGCATTGAACGCCGATCTGGAATGGAAATGTTGAACCATTATATCCACTGAAGGAAAGAAGGTGGTCAACTCCGATGCTGACCACTCCGACGAAAATAAGTTTGAAACATTGAAGTTTACATGAAGCACTGAAGGCTGAAGTCACAAATTGATGTTACCCGTTGATCTAAGATCCACCGGAATATATTTAGAACGTTCGATCGAGTACACTGGAAGGATATATTAAGGTTTACTAACAACTGAAAGAAATCAATCACCATAACTTTATGACTTATTCTATAGGTAAACACTCTGAAGGGATTGAACTACTTCAGAGTTCGAGTAGCCTAGAGTCCCGAAGTCATGAATAGCCGAATACCTAGAGAGTGGGAGTTCCTTTGTGCCTAAGTCTATGGTCCTAGCTCCTAGACATGTGAAGGTTATCAAGTAGGGAGTGTTGATACACCCTTCGACGAATTTTTTTTTTGGAAAAGTTGGAAGATTGGAAAGGCCAGAGTCCCGAAACGTTGAAGTCCCAAAGTGAAAGAGAACTGTACACTCAACTACATATTAAGTCCTTACCATTGATTTGTTTGAAGCCTCTATATAAGCCAGGATCATCCATCCAATGGAAGATTAAATATTGACTGTCCAATCTACTAGTGAATACGATATACGCACTTTGACGAAATGTACTCTGGGAGGATTGAATAACTGCAAAGGACGAAATTCCCAAAGGACGAAGTACCAAAGAACCTAGTTCCAACACCGATCATGTGATAAGGTAAAGAAGATAAAGGGGATAGACGTAAATAAGTCCTCGGACATTTGAATATGCTCCCATGTAGAATAATAGGGGTGGAAGAAGAAAGCACTAACAAAACAATTCTTGGAATGGATAAGCTCGTGGTTTCTAGCTCGCGTTCACACAAATTTTGGTTGGAAGGGAGTGCCTATTTATTAAGACTTGAATTCACAACAATTCGAGATCTGTAGACTAATGAACTGATACACAATCATGATTAAATAAGGGTTAAAACATGAGCATTATGAATAAATAATAAAAAGGAAAAATGATATTATTTAAAGTTTAATATTATCATTTAAATGAAAGGGTACAATGATTCATTGTCAAAATATGTAATGGTTCAAATTCACACCAATTGGAAGACTATATAAACAAGAAAGAATGGTGAGAAGAAAGTGTCTTTAAAGTCCATATCAAAAGATCAAAAGAAGAAGTAGAGTCAAAGAATAAAAAATAATGATACATATGCAGTGAGGGTGAAAGGGAGGAGCAAGGAAGGATTCATATCCTTTACTAAGTAAAGTGTAAAATACAAGGGAGTTGGTGCTTCTTAGGGTTTCTTCCCTAAAAAACAAGGGATTTGGTGCTTCCTGGGGTTGGTTCCATAAATACAAGGAAGTTAGTGCTTCCTAGGGTTGGTTCCCTAAAACAAGGGATTTGGTGCTTCCTAGGGTTGGTTCCCTTAAGAAGGGGATTTGTGTCTCCAAGAGTTGGTGCTCTAAAGATGATTGGTGTCCTTCACAATCTTAGACTACTCTTTATAAATCCTTGTAATTTTTGTTAATTATATTTATATAATTGATTTTAAATACAAGTCCATTGATGATCTATTGTGATGATTAATAAAATAACAAAGTAATTACTCATTGTTTAAAAAGGTAATACCGATTCACCCCCCCACTCAGTATTCCAACACATCATTGATCCGAAGGCACTTTGATGTACTCTTTCTTTCTCATTCTTGTTGATCCACCTTCTAAACTTAAACATAATTATCCTAAAATGAAGATGTGCTAGGCTTGTTCCTTTAGCAGTCTAGGAACAAATTCTGGCGGTAACAATGGGGATATGGCCTCCAAGGGCCAAAATTTGAAAACCATGTATCATGGATACTGATACCATGGTTGTGAGTGTAGAGTAGGGACTTGACACTCAAAGAGTTAAAGAATCCAATAAAACAATTCTTAAAATAAAACATAAATGCTGCAATTGGAAGTTGTCATTAATTATTGAAAGTGCTCTGAATTTTTCTTATCATCCTTTAATTTTCCATGATCCAAGGCAATGGAAGATACAAAAAAAACAAGCTAGAGAATCTAGGAAACCTTGTCCTTGCATGGTTTTCCAATATCTTTTTTTTTTTTTTTAAACTACCATCAAGAGAGGAGCTCATTTGAATTTTATTTCATCATCTTTCTTACTTGATAAATTTTACTTATGGTTTATGGGGCTTAATGGTACTTTTGTCATCATATGTGTAGGAAAATGATGGATAAAGAAGACGAGAATGCATCATTCAATATCCACAAATATTTTGGTGATTTAAAGAAATATGAAAGAATTCAAAGTATGTTTAGAATGACACTTCATTCAATGAGGAAGAAAAGAAATGATGTAAGCCTTTAAAGACGCCTTGTAATAAACTCAAATTTGAAAGATTACACAAGTGCATCAAAATTACACAATAGCTCTTTGAAAATTGAATCTCAAATGTCAGGGATTTGTACAAAACACCACAAGTGTACATTTAAACAAAATATTTGGAGCTAGTGGAGATTGACATAATAAAGTACTTAAGATTGATCCAAGTGATAAAGAGAATTGAATAGAGAACATGGATTCATGAGGAAGGATGCCATTGAATTTTGCATATGGAAAAGAAGAATCCAATCATTAGTTAAACTCATAGTAGAGAAAGCTAAATGAAGAGGGAAATATATATTTATTTCAACCAAGCATTAAATGCAAAGACATCCCAACCCCCAACTAAGCACAAAGACAAGATGATCAAAGTCAGAAGGATGGAAGTATGTGAATGAGAAAGAGGAAATGCAAGTATTCCCAAGGACTATTTATGCATAAATGAGGTTTCTATACATCCAATAGTAAACCAAATATTCCCAACAATCAACATGGCTTTCAATAAACACAACGTTTATGAGATCATATGTTATTCACACCAATTTAAATCCAAGTGGGATACATTCCCAAATAACATAGAATCTTTACTAGACCCATATCTTATGATCTAAAGGGTATCTACATTCATGGAAACATTAGTCATATAGAAATTTGTAGAGAATATCTTCATGAATGAAATAAATAGAATTTAACTCTAGAGGGAAGTAACTTTTCTTTCACCCTATTGTTGGACCTTAGATTGTAGCCAACCTACCATTGTTAGGATATTGAAGTATTGAGAGAATGAATTTAGATGTTATGTAGTAGCAGAACAAAGCTATACCTTCTCTCTTTTATACCCCCTCAAGCGTGTAGCATAAAAATGGAATGTATTATGAATTAGGCCAAGATATTAGGGTTTCCAATATTCAATATCCACCATTGGATCACAAGAATGACCTTGATTTGTTGATTACAATTGATACCCACAAACCTTGCATTCAACATAATGTAAAGTGGATATTTTTCAAGGTATTTCACTCTTAAACATGTGAAATTACCCTTTTCCAAGTGCATAACCATTACCTCAATAAAACTTTCTACAAATGTTTTGTAAGGGTGTCCAATGTTTATAACTTGCCTTGCATTTCACTTGAGGCACAAGAACATGCTTTGAGAGCTGAGTTACTTATTGACTTCTTAAAAATATTTCACCTTGATGCATGTGTGATAAACCAAAACCACTGGAGATAGAGAATACTATCCATGCAAAGGTTATCAACATATCCATACATTTTCAAAAAAATTCCACAAAATATATCATGAACGATTGAGCTACATAGGCACAAATGTCATAATATCAATGTTAAACATCAAAATGAAGAATTGATGGTGATCCCGTTCCTATTACTTTACACCCACATCTCACAAATCATTCTAATATCATAAGCCACCATGAGTCATAAGGTCATATTTCAAACATGAAAATTAGTCATCGAAAACATATTGAGATCAACCATGAAATGATCACACATCATCAACATATCAAACAAGCCATGAAATAGTAAATTGCAACATATTCACGAGTCTAACTTCAATGCGCACTAGGAGGATATTGTATAGTGCCTAGAAGAGGATTTGAGCTATTGATCATTAACTAGGGTGAAGCTAGTGTTTATTTTGGATTGAGGGGATATTACAAATTCAAAATAGGTAACTTTGTTGGGACACTTTGCAATCATGCAAGTGTTCAACATTTTTTAGGTCAACACATTTTTGGTCTATAATACCCCAATTTTGATCCTTGTATTAGTAATGTATATGTATATGATGAATGGATATAAG
The DNA here is from genome assembly GCA_009831015.1 of Picea engelmannii. Taxonomy (NCBI): domain Eukaryota; kingdom Viridiplantae; phylum Streptophyta; class Pinopsida; order Pinales; family Pinaceae; genus Picea; species Picea engelmannii. The sequence continues at coordinate 317,049 of ML790768.1, read as the reverse complement.
TCAGACATATGTGACTTGGAAATTGTACATTAAAATAATATGGACATGCAATTTTGGAGAAAAACCTAAGTATGAAGAAAGTGCGCAGAAGGAAGAAAATGCGTAGAAGGAATAAATCGCACAGAAGACAAAACGAAGGGCATAGAAGGAAGGAAAGTGTGCATAATGAGGAAAACGCATAGACAAGAGAATAAATCAAGTGAGTGAGAGGAGAAATCACGAAGGATGACAGTGCGCCTTTCTAGAAATAGAAAAACAACAGAGAAGCTATATAAAGAACGATAAAGTAGGAGAAATCAAATGACGAGTTAACTAAAGCTGGCCATGCCATGCATTGTAATAAGCTATTTTGGGATAATAGGGATTTAAGACCTAGATTTTGGGTATAAATATGTAATGGGATTGGGATATTAGTGTGCGTAGAAGATAATCAATGTGATGAGAAGATCATGAATGCAATAGACAGTTAGTAAGAAACATGATGAATAAATAAAGAGTTAGAGAGGATATTGTGTCTTGTGTTCTTTACTTGTCTATGTGCGTTTATGAATGATGTTATACTTCGCAGAATGGAGTTAGTCTATGGATTGATTATGTTGAATATTCATATATGGCTATGATAATATAGGTAATAAGAAAGAACATACATAATCTAGAATAAGAAACAATGATTCACGCATCCACCTCCCTTTCCCTTACTGTTGCAAAAGCCTAGTTCTTGCAGCCCCAATAGATACCTCGGGTGAGACTTCATCTATGCAAGAAGGTGATGCCGAAAGGGAAATTGTATTGAGGGTTTGTTGGTCATAGTTAAATTGAACCTTGGGTCTTACAACCCATGTGTAGACTAGAAACCAGCCAACAAATGGTTCCGTTGTCGGGACTGGGAAATTGAGACTAAGGGAATGTTTTGGAGGCTGATTAAGAAAGAGATTATAGACTGGTTAGAATGAAAAGAGTGGGACTTTGCGCAACAAGAGAATAGTAACCCTCAGATGAGTGGAAAGAAATGGATGCAAAAGTATGTGTTCACATATCTGCATGAAATCTTCTTTAGAGAATTCCCAGAAATTGTGACCGAGTGGTTAGAGAGGTTGATAGAGAAGACATGAAGGTTTAGCGCTGCAGCGTTGAATAATTGGACTCCAGAATTGGTAAGGAAGTTGAATTTGGTAAGTAACCCAACTACTTGAGTAGTTGATTTTTAGTTGGATAGTGTACCAGGGGGTTATGTTACAGAGTTTTCCATAGATTGCATCCAATCATACAATGTTGCAGAAATAAATTTTTTCAAAGGCCCATGCAGAAGGTTGTTGAAATCATTGAATATGTGGATAAAAATGTTGTTATGTGAAAATAATTTGATGATAATGAAGTCCGACAACTAAACAAGCTTTGCACACATAGGGGAGTTGGAGGATAACAAAAGGATCACTTGAGAGAAGGAATGAATCAATGAAAAAGGAAGGAAGTTACTGAGGATGCAATAAGGAAGTACACTAGAGGAATATTACAAGTTTGGAGAGTTTTGCAAAGGAATGAGGTATAAAAGGAAAAAGACCGGGGCTGGGAGAGAAGAGCCACATAGTGAGCCAGAAGTACAAGAACCTTGTGCACAAGTCTGAATCATAGAGATACCCTACATAGGAGGAGGGATGTTCATCTAATTCGGTAATAGAGGAGCTGGTAAGTCCTACTCAGAAAATATCCTACAATGAATCCATGACCCCGTGTGCGTCACCAAAATTAGAGATAACCTTTGAAGACTTGTCGAAATTCATCATAATTATCCAAGGAGGAAATAATATCAATAGTTGGAATAGTGGGAGTAGTGCACAGAGTCAAAACAAAGTTTACCAACATCACCAAGAGGAGGGAATACACAAACCAACATGGCAGGGGTAGATAATAATCTACGACTTCTTGAATTCAAGGGAGTAGGGTCAAAGGATCTGGAACAACACTTGTTTGTTTGCAAGACAGTTTGGGCCGCTAAAAACATATAGGACGAAGCAATGAATATTGCACAATTAGCAACAACATTTAGATGCTATGTGATAGGATGGTATATGAAGTTATAGATCATTACTCCTACCAGACAATATAGGACTTTGGCATAAATAAAGAAAGCACTACTAAAGGAGTTCAAAAATCCAAAGTCAAAAGCACAGTACATCACCGAATTGAAAGAGAGAAAACAAGTGCAAATAGATTTAGTATGGGATAATGATCCATGCTTTAAGGATGGGATGGGGATATTGACTTTCTAAATTCTAGATCAACAACATCAAGAGTGGTTCATTGTAGGATTGTTACCCCACATTCATAGACCACTAATTCAACAGAATGTTGTGTCGCATCCCGAGTCTCTAGAAATTGCGATGAAACTGGAGTCATCGTCGACAAAAGAAATTGGAGGAATGGCACAAGTTTAGATGCAGTTGGCTGCATTGACAATCCAACTGGCCAATATTACCAAGGGAAGGGATAAACACGAGCAAATTTGGTGTACAAAGTGCAAGACGGAAGGCCATAACAAGGATGAATTCCCATCATTCACACAGTACTTGGTAGTGGGAGCACCGAATCCCCTACCCGGAGGAGGATACTACGAGATCTATAAGAAATGGGGTCATCATCACACTGAGTGTCCATTACTCCAAAAATATCAGAGTACTCCAAAGAACTTATTTTTCAATTTTTACAAGTTGGTATGGCATGAAGAGAAGGACTGTCATGTGTTTGACCTACTAAAGGAGCGAACATTAGATATGTATAGGATCCAAGAAGAGAATACCAATGTAGATGGGAATGTCATGCAATATAACACTCAAATAGGTTTCAATAAGGGGAACAAAGAAAAATTTGGTAGAGGTTGAGGTAGAGGGAATTTTGGTAGAGGAGGATGAGGATTGATTATCTATTATAACTATAATAAACCTAGATATTTGGCCCAATATTTCTAGAAACCATGTACCATGTGGACACATTACAGAGCATTGGATCATGCAATATAAGACTGTCCCCAACTAGTTGCAAAATGGCAGGCCAATGGAAACCCAAACTCAAATCAACATCAAAATCAGAATGTGAAAATAATATCAGTTGAATGATGCAATGAAGGACAAACAATGGCATTTGTTACACGTGGAGGCACTCAAACAAGGAATGACCAAGGGAAGCATCCTGAGCAGTGGGTGAGGAAGTCCACAGGGCCTATACCACCATTCGATCCACAATAGGAGAAAGAGACATATCATAAAGCTAGGAATGAGATACTTGGACCGCCTGAGGAAGAATCAACATCAACACCGCCTCTGATAGAAGATCAAGTATTATCGTAGAAGCCAATGGCGCAGTTAAGTACATTAACAAAATTCTTAAAGAGTTGTGTTGAACTAAAGAAAGATAGAACCACACTAGGTACTTTATATGACATGATTGATCAATGCACACAAATATGAGAAACCCCTGTTACACAGAGAATGGTAAAATAGGTACTATGTAGGAAGCGAACCAATGGAGAATTTAGGTTCAATGCCCAGATTGGGGAGTACAATGTGGATAATGTTATTCTGGACTTAGGATTGGATGTGAATGTACTACCTAAGAAGACATGGGAGATGATGGGAAAACTTGAACTAATATGGTCCCATGTTCATGTTAAGAACCAACTATCAAAGTAGCATAAAAAACATCAGAATAAGTACTCAACTCCTTGAAAAATAGATAATTTCAGATAATAAGGCTCTTCAAGGGGGAAACCTCCTTATACACCACATAAATTTACAAATACAAGATGATTCCAAATGAAAAGGTCTCCTTGGTATATATAGGAGACTAGGAGGTACAATTACAACCAATGGACCCAAGCCACCATAAATAAAATAACAATATTAATGTAATATGCCCGAATTAAGGGGTAATGTGCCACTATTTGGAAATTAACATGTCCCTCCCCTTTAGACAAGTGTTGTCCACAATGCTTGAGTAATTCTGGATGCTTCTGTATAAAAGAATCATCTTCCTAAGTGGAATATTCAACAGGTATTTTTCTCCACTTAACGAGATACTCTGAAATGGATCTATTCCTCAACTGGCGAATTCTTGTGTCAATGATGGCTTCAGGCTCCAATATGATTTAGAGCACAATATTTGATATTTTATTCTGAAATTTGCACCATAAATACTACAGACTATCCACTATCCAATGCAACTAGTCTCACTTAATTTGGATACTCACTGAATAAGATATCATTGTTTTACACATAACACCTGTTTGATACTAGTTAATATGACTAGTCAACTACCCTATATTACACAGGGTGTATCTACAAAATAAGGATGAGCCAAAAGATGAAAGTTTTATCACAACTACCGTGATAATTTCTCTAAATATCCTCCAATTTTTCAGGGTCTGAAACGTCATAGAAACCATTTTATAGTGAAAATTCCACGATGACTAAATTCAAGATGATTCCATAACCCTATCTTAGACATGATATATCTCTGAAAGTATAAGGCTTCAAGAGATGAAATTTGAACCCCAATTACCTTTATCCGTATACTAAATATCCTCGAAGGAGTTCCTTATGAAACATCGTAGAAAATAAATTATAGAAAAAATACCAAGGTGTCTCAGATGCATCAGTGAAACCCCAAGACCTTGAGCTCTGATACCAAATGTTAAGAACCAAATATCAAAATAGCATAAAAAACCTCATAATAAGTACTCAAGGCCTTAAAAAATAGAGAATTTCATATAATAATCCTCTTCAAGGGGGAACCTACTTATACACCACATAAATTTACAAATACAAGATGATTCCAAATGAAAAGGTCTCCTTGGTATATATAGGAGACTAGGAGGTACAATTAAAACTAATGGAACCAAGATGACATAAATTAAATAAAAATACTAATGTAATATGCCCCAATTAAGGGATAACATGCCACTATTTAGGGCTTAACAGTTCAGTTAAGGCTCATGAATCAACACAAGATAGTCTCGATTGGGCGACTATCAGGAGCACCTGTGAACATAGATGGAGTACACAACATGATAGACTTTGAAGTTATTGAGATAGTAGACGGTAGTCAACCATGTCCAGCCTTAATGGGATTGGAATGGGTAGTTGATAATCAGACAATTATTACCTTGAAAAGGAGGGAGATGATATTTGAGGTTGGGGATCTAAAGGTTACTGCACCTTTGGACCCATCAGAAGGGAAGAGATACACAGAGGAAGACAGAGAAAAAGATATGGAAAAATTATATAATATGATTGCACAGATGGAGGATTATTTTTACCCAACAATGTATGGCGTGCTAAGTTGGAGAAGTATCAGTTTGTGCGCATCATATTCATAATATGGTCTAGAGAATTAGTAGAAGAGGATGCATGAAGTGTCAACTGGATGATGTGCACGTATACACCGATCCTTGCGTTGGATTGACACAGAGCTATGTGACCCTGTTAAGAACCAAATATCAATATAGCATATAAAAACCTCAGAAAAAGTATTCAACGCCTTGAAAAAGAGATAATTTCAGATAATAAGCCTCTTCGAGGGGGAAACCTCCTTTTACCCCACTTAAATGTTTAAGTACAAGATGATTCAAAATGAAAATGTCTCCTTGGTATATTTAGGAGACTAGGAGGCATAATTACAACTAATGGCCTAAAGCCGAGATAAATAAAATAACATTACTAATATAATATGCCCCAATTAAGGGGTAATGAGCCAATATTAGGGCTTAACATGCCCCTCCCCTTGAGACAAGTGTTGTCCGCAACGCTTGAGTAACTCTGGATGCTTCTGTATAAAAGACTCATCTTCCCAAGTGGAATCTCTAGTCGGTAGTTTCCTCCATTTAATGAGATACTCTGAAATGGATCTATTCCTCCGCTGGCGAATTCTTGTGTCAGTGATGGCTTTAGGCTCCAATATGATTTTTCCTTCCTCATCAAGTTCTAGAAATATAGTTTGAACTGGGATCTTGTCACCTATAACCTTCTTTAAGCATGAAACATGGAAAACTGGGTGTACTCATGAAGATG
>ML790768.1:272923-288915 GCA_009831015.1 Picea engelmannii | reverse complement strand
TAATAAAACTTTACATTAAATCATCACCATCAACCAATCATCACATAGAACCTGATAATGCTTTCTGAGACTTCTTTAATTTCTGCAATTATTCAATTCTTGGAGTACTCTGATCCTGTAGATAATGTTACTCAATGTATTCTCTGAAACTCTTCTAATTTTCACTCCTTGAATCCTCCCCAAAAAGAGGTTATAGAAAGAATGGTATACTTTATTCAATTCTGGTCTGTTTAGAAGACCCAACTTGTACAGCATGCCCCGCGCTCAATATTTAACATCTAATTCTGAAACTTTCACACAAGAAACTACAGTCCGTACTCTTGCCAATGGAAGTGGTCCCACTACATTTGGAGTCTTTATGAAAACGTTATGACTATTTTACCCAAAACACCTGTTTATTGACTAGTTTCAGGACTGGTCACAAACCCTATATTCCACAGAGTGTATCTCCATAATTATAGCGAATCAAGAGCTGAAATTTTTACCAGAGGTACCTTGATATGTCGTCTAAATACCATATCAATTTAACCATATGAATCGTTCTAGAAAAAAATTTATAGAAAAAATGGTAAGATGACCTGAAAATAACATACCTTAGAACACATCACCAAAAGATTTCATCCTCCCTTGAAATTCGGCCTTCTTTTACTTCTTCTTCCCTCTGAAATTTGAATTTTATCAAATGAATGTATAATGATATTTATTTGTACCATTTATGTCACTTCCTTTTAACATTAGGGCCGACCTGACACTTTCTTATTTTGTAATTATTTTCTTTAATTATTTCAGGGCCTACATGTACTTCCTTTTTCAATTCACTTTGTCATCTTCAAAAATTCATTTCTCCTCAACCATGAGGATCCATGTGACATGCCACATACCACTGGAAACAACATGATGTATACTATCCATTCATGGGTGTTGTATATGCATGTGCATTTTCCTTCATGTCCAAATACCTTTATCAATCTTGCGGTCCAAAACCCATGACTAGGGTTGACATCAATGACAACAAACCCATGACTAGGGTTGACATCAATGACAACAATCAATCTTCCAACAACAAACTAAATCATTTCCCTTGTGGTATCATGGATTGGCATGGGGGTGGCATGTTATAGGAAGACACTTTGTAGAATAGCCCATGGTTTGGAGGAGAGGCATCCTCTCTTATTCAGTTGGTTGATTGTTACAATCACTTAGTAGATACATGTTTAACTTGACTTGTTTGATGCATGTTTAGTATTGTAAATATGTTATTTATGGTTTGACTAATGAATGTGAAAAACATGTATGGAATATGCTTGTTCGTTTTCACCGCTGTTATTGGGCTAATTGTTAAGTGTGGACACAAATAAATCCCCCTAGCTTCATTACGAAACTAGAACAAAACAAGACAATACACTACTCTTTCCTTAGATTTCAATTATCAAATGAGAAATGGATCTAGAACATACCTTTTAAATATCAAAGATCCAACTTCACCAATGCAATCCAATCTCCGTCATGAGGCTTATGGAGAAATATCTACAAAGAGACACAAGAAAATGAAGACAAGAACAACATAGTATATTTGATATGAAACTATGTACGTGATCAAGGAATCATACAATATGGACATATAATATTCATATAGGAAAGAAAAGTATATCTATATTAAAGAATGTGGAAGAAATATACAACCAGATGTCTTGATGTCGTCAAGTTCCTTCCAACAGTTCCATGCTTCCCACACACTTCTTGCTCCAATGGATTTTGATATTGTGTATCTGATAGCTACTCACAATCTATCTTGACAAAGAAAAGCTCAAAGCCACTCAAACCAAGCTAACAATCTCAAGCCAAAACAACTGATTTTCTCCATGAGAGCTCCTCTCCTTTTCTAAGATGAAGATGAGGAGGTTAGGATGATCCCACTAAATCATGAAAGTGAGTAAGATCCAAACCGTTCAGAGGCCATGTCACCATAGAAGCTTCTCCTTCTAGAAGCATCAAGAAAATGCTCGTTTTTCCCACGTACAAGAATTTCCGCACCCTAGCTATAGTGTAGCCTGCGAAAATTAGGCATTTTCGCACCCTAGCTATAGTGCAGCCTGCGGAAACTCTGCAGCCTAGATTTAGTAAATCCTACGGAAATCAGGCATTTCCGCACCCTATGTATAGAGTAGCCTGCAAAAATCTTCTTTAATAGGGTTTTTACAAAGGAAAATACAACTTCTTCTCTCAGTAAAAGTTCTTATCCCTTCTTTCTTCAGGAATTCAGGCCATTGACCCCTCTGAAGGTAACATATAGGTTTAAATCATTAATGATCATAGGGATGACGAAAATAATGTGTAATAGAGCCCCCCCCAAAGTATGAAGTTATAATAGAGTGATAGCTGAAATACTTTGTCGAGTGTGTGTAGGGAACAAGGAACACGTCAGTCGAAAACCTGCCAACAAACAAGGAAATACAGTACAATAATATATCATCACTAAGGTAGGAATTCCCATACTCAGAATACAAATGACTCAAAGCATAAATTCCGACATGCAAAGATCTATGTCAAGTAAGATAGGTCATGGCCACCAAATATACACTGTGGATCCATGCCATTATGACTCAAATATGAACATAGCCACCAAAATCACACTATGGATCTATGTGTTAAAGACTCAGATTTGAACATAGCCACGAGACATACAATGTGGATCTATGTAACGGTACACTGAATATACTCCAACGCAACCTAAATCTGTCAGAAAATATCTAGGGTCTTCATCTCCACCACTCTATAGTACGAATCTAACCATGTGAATACATGTGCTAAAGTCGAACATGGTAGAAACCACTTGATTACTGATCATTAATGAATACCGTTAACAAGTGTGAGGGAAATCACCATTAATGTCAATGACTCCCAAGGTACTCTAGTACAATCCAATGAATGCGAATTAATGATCCGAAGTTGAACACTCGACGTAATCTCTCGATCAGGGGTTGATAACAAAAGCCCACTGTTGAAAGCGAGGAAACCTGCCATTGAGGCATGCAAGTTCCAAGGTACCAATTAGTTTCTAAGTCTAATTCCTGGATAATGAGTTGAAGTCGACAGGAAAAGACTCGTCACAGGAGGGCCTTAATGTATCCCCCATCAATGACACGAAACATGTAACAAGATTTGAAGTAGATTAGATTAACCAATGAATCAGGGATGGCCAATGCAATAGAAGGATTAAAGACTGCAGACATGGCCGATGCAATAGAAGGATTTCTGGGTTGAACTTCTCTTTGAACATATTGGTGACACAACAACTGTCTTGGAAACACTGACTCAACAACACTGACTCAACAACAGGGATCACAGATCAATTTGTAATCTTATAAAGGAGTATGATCAAGAGACAAGCGGATTTTCCAACCTAGACATAAAGCGAGTGAAAGGGTGTCATGTTCAAAAGTGACTCTTTCATAGAATACAGGTTTAGATACATTTATTTCCCAATCCCCCCCCCCACCATTTNTTTATTTTTACACAAGCTTGAGGAGGATAACATATGCTTGAAATGTAAGCTCATCCTTTGGATGAGTCCCTCAGAGTACGTCTAATGAACCCTAAGAAGGAGTGGTTCGGTCCCATATGGGCCTTTCGATGTTTGTTTTATGAGTCCAAAGAGAGAAAACTCGGGGGTTTTTCATATTTAGAGAGTCTGAAAAAACACTTAAAGAGAACTCTCTCAGTTCATTTTTCATAAATTAGTTTGATGAGATGGAAAAAAGTGATAACCTACTGCCCATTAAAATTTTTCTTCAAATACTTTTACGAGCGTGAAAAGAACAAGATCACTCGACAATCTTTTCATGTTTAGAGAGTCTGAAAAGAGCTTAATGAGAACTTAAGGGGGTTCCTTTTTCATATAACCTTTACGAGTCCGAAAAAGTGATAAAAGTATACTCAGTTACATTCTCACATATTTACGAGCACGATAAACAACAAAGACTAAGCTCGGTAACTTATTCTCATGTATTTACGAGCATGAGAAACAACAAAGACTAAGCTCAGGATTGTTTTCATTTTTACGCAAGATTTAAAAGAAAACTAAACCATGCTTGGGATAGATTTTATTTTTTCACAAGCTTAAAAACTAAACAAAACTATGCTTGGACTTGGTTTCATTTTTACACAAGCATGAACAAGAGGAAACTATTCTTGAGGTAGGTGGTTTCATTTTAAAACAAGCTTGAACCATGGAAAACTATGCTTTCGACTTCCCAACACATAACACAGGGATGGTTGGTACTTAGCCCCCAGCTTAAGAAACTAGCTGCTCAACTTCAACATGAATTCTAGAGGCTAAGGCAAATGCCCCCCAAGATTCGTTTCATCCAACGACAAAGGAGAATGAAATGAAGCTTCAAATACTAGACAAAGGACTTGACTCAAACAGAGAGGGGGAACAATCTATTTCATTTTTTAACGAGTTTGACACATAAACAAGAACCATGCTCATAACCTCTGTTTCATTTTTTAACGAGGTTGCCACAGAGACGAAAAAACTATCCTCATAACTGGTTTCATCTTTTAACAAGCTTGAAATCAGAAAACCATGCTTAATAAACTAGGTTCAATCCCTAGACCTATGTTTCATTTTTTAACGAGATTGACACATAAATATGAACTATGCTCGTAAACTCTGTTTCATTTTTTAATGAGGTTGCTATAGAGATGCGAAAAATATTCTCGTAGTTGGATTCATTTTTGAATGAGCTTGAAATCAGATTAAAAAATATGCTCATAGCTGGGTTCATTTTTTAATGATCTTGAAAGCAGAAAACTATGCTCAAAGTTGGTTTCATTTTTTAATGATCTTGAAAGCATAAAACTATGCTCAAACTAACTTCTTGATCACGACTTCCAAGAGGATAGTGCTCTGGAAGGACACCATGTCAAGGGACAAAAATCGGTCATGGCTTCCAAGAGATCTTCATTTGATAGAAGAAACCCGCTATGGAAGGAACACATGTCAAGGGTCGTGATAGGGGTAAGGAGGTCAGGCTCCAATAGCCCTACCGAAGAGATCACCATGTCAACTACCGAATCCAAGTCATAAGATATTGAGCGTACACCGAGAGGCTCATCTGCATCAGTAGCTGAAGGCATGGGAGACAACACCACATAATTAACCTGTGGCAGGGGCGATACCGTCTGCATATAAGAACCATTTAGGGAGGTCATGGAATTGATGGTCAAGTGAGGACCAAAAAATGAAATTTGATCAATGGTCACAATTCTTCCATCGCATGGGAAAGATATCACATGAAAAAGAGTGGACACGATAGCTTTCATGGTATAGACATAATCTCGCCCAAGGAGCAAAGAAAAATCCAAGGGGTCTTGGACTACCATGACATCAATAAACACATTTTTCCCTCCCAAAGTTACAGGAAACTAAGGAAGGGTCCCTAAAGGTTGAATGGTTCTTCTGTTAAAAGCTAACAGATTCTGCGTAACTGGTGCAAGCTGAGGACAACCCAAAGCTTTCCAAGCAAGAGAGGACAAAATACTAACAGACACACCTTCATATATTAACGTCTGAGGAACGTCTCGACCACAAACCTGTACTATAATCTGGAAATGAATGTGAGAGGGAAGACGAGGTCCAGTTAGCACACCCCAATTAAAAAGGATGGTCTCGTTACTTGGAGGAGGTTTCGAGGGAGAAGGAGGGAGACCCTCGAGCATGGTAGATTCTGTATCAATGAGAAAAACATGAGCAATATCAGGTTTACTCTCGAGTGAGAGAGTAGGATCGACAGATGATGAGATCAGATTGACCACTTGAGTTGCATTCTCCAAGAGGAGAATGGGGTTGATGGTTGAAAAAGGATCGACCGCTTGGGTTTCACTCTCTAACGGGAGAATGGGATCGATTGAGGATGAGATCGGATCGGCCACTTGGTCAACTGGTTCAACTAAGGACGTGCCCAAATTGACCATTTGATCAATCAGACTGACCGATGAAGGGGACAGATTGATCATTCCATCAACTACAGGTGGGTCAAGAGTAAGCTTGTGATAAGAAACTGAAAATTGAGGCTACGAAACAGTCATGTCTTCCAGTAATTTCGAGGCTTCTTCCATATGAGGGAAAAGGTAAGTTAGATGACTCCCTTTGCATAACATACACGAGAACTTGACTCTACTTTTATTTTTTGCAAATTTATCGTGACTAGTTGACGGGAGGTCATCAACATGTTGTTCAGAGGCTGACAATATGGGTTGGCGAGGGTGTGTAGACCATGCTTCTATAACCTTGGATAGACCAGGGAAATCCTTAAAAATATGACTACCCTTACAAAGCTTGTAAGGGTGCTTGGGCTTACAGGTTGTTTGGATGATCTTGGCATCATCAATACTCCCAGCATGATTAACAGTAACTAGTTTCTTTCCAACATGTCCGACAGTGGTTGGAATCTTAGGCCCTTGTTTATTTTTCTTCTTCTTAGTATTCCTTTTATTCTTCTTCTTATCCACCGAGTTATGAGCTTCAGAGCTTTCACTCAGTGAAGAAGATGAAACAAAATAAGACCTTACAAGAGAAGAAGGTGAAGAATATATTACTGGTGAAGAAGGTGAAGGATCAACATGAGGTTGATGTTCTTGGGGGAAGTGCTTACAAATGAAGCACTAGCTGCATTCAATATTACCCGAGTGGAAAAAAACCACACCGACAATCCAATCGTTAGGCCTAGAAGGCTCAAAGTAGCGATGTGAGGAGGACCAATGTTTCCGTAAGAAGGAAAAATAAAAGGTTCCCCTGGAGCAAGGGTTCCTTCATTGGTCATTCCAGGAATTGACGCTATTAAATCAAAGATCCAATCTAGAGTCCACTAGGGAAAACAAACAACACACACTAAAAATCTAGTAAGCAAGCCAACAAACAAAACCTTCTTACAATGAACACACTAGTTGGTGATGAAATCTAACGTCGCGGGAACAATGTAAGAAGGGGATGAGATAGAGTGGGTGGAAAAGTTACATTGACGACTTGCTTAACGAAATTACACCTTGGTGCAAGCTCCCACACATAAACATGGGTATACCGTCCAAGGAGCCCGAGTGAGTTTGGTCAACGTTGATTCTAGGTACCATGAAGACTTGCCCCTCCACAGTCACCTTGTGTTAAGACCCTACAGAGATATGCCACTAAGGTTACCAACTACAATAGTGATGCCTGGGGAAACAGTCGACAGTTTGATCCACGCACAAGGGTAGGGTATCTAGCCTGAAATCAACTTGAAAGGATTCCACTCATCCCAGTGGGTATACCTTCAAGCGACCCCCATAATACGCACAATATCTACACTGAGACCAACAAAGCAGGGTGAGTAACTCTGTCAGTCTCAATGCGACCTCGTGATTGACCCTTGTGTGAGAAGGGATTCCCAGGAAAAAATGTAATAAGTGGATTTCACTGCTCCCTAACGCAAGATTCTATGTTTGTTTGCAGCTTTGGAAAGTTATTTTTCACACCTATTCCAAATCCCTACAACTAATCTAATGTAGGTTTTCTACCAACAAATAAAAAAATGTCTAATCTATTTTTATAAGTGCTTTATTCTTAAGGTTGTTGTTACTCAAGAGGAATATGGCGTGGACAATATGGTGTTTTGACTGACTCAAAAGTTATGCAAAGAGATGAAGATGCAATCTTTTCATTTCGATGAAAACTATGCTACGAGAAGGAGAAAACATTTATCATTCCCAAATGTACAATGTCTCAAAATTTTACTAAACTCATCAATATCAAATATATTTAAGAAATGAGACAAAAGACTGTACACCAACACATGATTCACGACCCCCCCCGACCATGAGGGGGAATTTTTTTGGGAATTCAAGACAAAAAAAATGCCAAAAATCATGCAATTTCACTACGTCAAGTGCAAAGAGCCCCCAAACTAATGCGACGCAAGAAAATTAAAACTTTTGTTTCAAAGAGACACTAAAAGCAAGAGCGAGTTTCCTCAAAACAAAATCAAACCAAACTAAGTTTCTCTTTTAACATGATTTATTCAGAAAAAGAAGTATTCTTTCACTAAACAATTCTAAAGAAAAACAACGCTTTGTAACATAAAGACACTCAAAGGAAGAGATCAAATATTTCAAAAACAAACAAAGAAAAAATAAGGTAAATATGGTTGAAAGAAGATTCAAATTTTGTCAAGAAGACTGTAATCAGACACAACAAATCACCCCAGAACCATATCACAGATCTGGGTAGAGAAAACCACCAAAAAATATTTTTTTTTACAATTTCCGCAGGCTGGAAGACTGACACAGTGCGTAAATCTTTGATCGCCGCAAGCAAGATATGGGTAGGATGCGAAGTTTCCACACTGGTCTAAATAGGTAGGGTGAAAAAACACTAAGCTGTCGGACTGTCCCTCAAAGCAGGGTGCAGAAATCAAACAAGAAATGGAAGAAATAAAAAATTAAGAAGGTTTTCCAGTGAAGTCAGACAGTCAAAGAGTCAAGATGGATCTCCCGGAGTTCCCCAGTTGAGTCGCCAATTTTGTTATCGGGCTAATTGTTAAGTGCAGACACAAATCAATCCCCTTAGATTCACTATGAAACTAAAACAAAACAAGACATCACACTACTCTTTCCTTAGATTTCAATTATCAAATGAGAAATGGATCTAGAACATACCTTTTAAATATCGAAGATTTGACTTTGCCAATGCAATCCAAGCTCCGTCACGAGGCTTATGGAGAAATATCTGCAAAGAGACACAAGCAAACAAAGACAAGAACAACATATTCTATTTGATATGAAACTATGTACATGATCAAGGAATCATACGATATGGACATATAATATTCTTATAGGAAAGAAAAGTATATCTGTATTAAAGAATGTGGAAGAAAGATACAACCAGTTTCCTTGATGTCCTCAGGTTCCTTCCAATAGTTCCTTACTTCCCACACACTTCTTGCTCCAATGTATTCTAAGACTGTGTATCTGATAACTACTCACAATATATCTTGACAAAGCAAAGCTCAAAGTCACTCAAACCAAGCTAACAATCTCAAGCCAAAACAACTAACTTTCTCCATGAGAGCTCGTCTCATTTTATAAGATAAAGAGGATAAGGTGAGAAGGTTAGGATGATCCCACTAAATCATGAAAGCAAGTAAGATCCAAACCATTCAAAGGCCACCTCACCATAGAAGCTTCTCCTTCTAGAATCATATAGAAAATGCTCATTTTTCCCATGTACAGGAATGTTCGCACCCTAGCTATAGTGCAGCCTGTGGAAATCAGGCATTTCTGCGCCCTAGCTATAGTGCAGCCTACGAAAACTCCACAACCTATATTTAGTACAACCTGCAAAAATCAAGCATTTTCGCATCCTATGTATAGAGTAGGCTGCAAAAATCCTCTTTAATAGGGTTTTTACAAAGGAAAATACAACTTCTTCTCTCAGTAAAAGTTCTTCTCCCTTCTTTCTTCAGGAATTCAGGCCACTGACCCCTCTGAAGGTAACATATAGGTTTACATCATTAACGGTCATAGGGATGATGAAAATAATGTGTAACAACTGCTAATGTGATAAATCATGAGAAAGAGTATGTGATGTATGGGTAACATGTATTTCTGAGAGTCATACAACCTTGAGAGGAAAGTTTGTAGGATATGGAAAAAATATTCATCTGGAAGATGATAGGAATATCCTATTATTTGGGAGGTCTTTGCATGGGGTTAAGGAAACCTAAGGATATGCAAAAATTCAACCTCAATGAAGCAAGAAAGCCTTAGTTGGTCTCTGGGTAGTGTTCGAGTTCTTGAAGGCCTGGTAAAACCTTAAAGGACCAGTTGGTTAGAACCCCTAAAGTGACGAAGTCCTGGATCAGGTAGTCACTCTAAGGAGGTATTTCATTTTGAGTTGGGATGACTCTTAGCCATTAATTCGACGGGGTGAGTGTATCTCATCCATCCATTGAAGGGTAGAACTATTGGAGATTCAATTTGTGAACTTGACGAGGATTGTTGATCCATCATAAGGGAATTTGGTGAGATATAGATTGTTCATTGGGAGTAGAAGTCACGAAAGTGACCAAGAATAGGGTAAAGAGAGTTCCAATGATGAAAGTGAGCCAAAGGCCATGGATCCAATGGAGGATCTATCTCAATTATTGGATCTTATAGGATTCATTATGACAAAGAAAGGATCTAAGATCATAGGATTCCTTGATATAACGAGAGCCATAATAGAATATTTTGGGCCGTGGTTGTCGATCTGAGTATCATCAGAAGGAGGACAGTCGAAAAGCTGAAGGAAAGGATTTGGAGAAACAAGAATATGACGATGAAGACCTTGAGAGAGAGCTATAACCATTGATATATTGAGATAGGCCCTAGCTAATTATAGCCATTGGATCTTAAATGATTTTCCACAAGGGATGGGGGAATATGAGCATTATTTGTCATGCATTTAGAACCCAAAAAATATATCTCGACCGTTGGTGGAGGTGTTGCGAAAATTGTTAGCTCCATTGGGAGAAATTGTCGGGACAAGATGGTCATGAGTGGACTTTGAAGTTGAAGTGAACACACCATGGTCATGACAAAGAGGGTTTCGAGGTTAAATGATAGCCATTTATCAACAAGCAAGAGAGATATAAAAGACAACCATAGATTTTTCGTAGGTACCACCTGTTCATCCTAGAAGAGATTAAAGGAACAAGCATTAATCACTATGCAAGTTAGAGGCACCCATGTGATCAAAATTGTTGGATGTCAGGGTCCAAGAGTTGTCAGATATAGGAATGGACCTGCCAGAGTATATGTCATCAAATATTTATAGTTGGGGTGATTATAAATCCAAGGGAGAAGAACCACAACGAAGACGAAGAAATGATCCAAGTGATTGGAGCCATCGAATTTGGTGGGCCCGATAGGCCAAAGGATGATGGAACATGTGGTAGGTTCCATGTTAGTGTGATGACTTACCAAGTCAAATACTTTATCAATAGAGTTCAAAATAACTCTTCTCATAACTCCAAGACTTGGCTCTCAAAAAAACTTTCAAATCAATGCCCAAGATCCTCCACTGGAGAGATTTTAGTGCTCTTCATTATGCAACAATCCACAAATGGGAGTTCAAGTAGGGCTTACCTTAAGCACCTTTTGGTCCGACGCTAACTCCTTTTCAAATACCAGGCTCTAGTTTGGTCTGGGTGCTAAGCCCTTATCCTACATGTGATCTTGTACCAAGTCCTTGGTCCAAAAGTAGTGGTTTACCACTTTATACAAGTGGTATTTATTTATGGTGTTGCGGGGGGTCATAATATGGTTTATGAACCCACTTTGAAAAATCCTGGAGTGATGTAACTCGTGACACATGCCATAGTGGTTACAACCCAAACCACTTTACAGGCAGATCACCCCTTATTAACTCACGATTAAGTTTCCCATGCACAACCACTGAGGATTGTTGATCTTGTAAATGATCAACAATCAATGCTTGATATTGATTTGACAAATCCTATGCAATAGATCCATGATTTGACAATCCATATTTAATCTTGTTTAAAGACTTGATAATGACAAGGTCTTCATAGTTTGAAAAGAGAATTTTGGACCTTGATCTTGACCTGTAAAACCTACAATAGATGATCTGGAAGAGTTTCTAGCACCCAATAAAACCTGATCTACTAATTATGTCGGTTACATTCAATAAATCTTGTTCACAGGATGGAGAGAGAAAACCAACAAAGTATTATATGAATTCATACAAAGTTTTTTTTTTTAATTAATCTCTCAAAATTTTCTCTCACATTCCTCTTACGCAAGCTAACCCCTATCACATTTCACATTAAAAAAATATATCTTCATAACTCTCGAAAACTCCCAAAGACAAACACTTGAGTTAGTCCTAACAAATATCCAATTTTAGTTCAATCTGTTCTAACTAATAACAATAATCAATATCTACCTAAACAATCGAATCTTGAGATATATGCTAGAAATATCCAAATAATTATTATAAACATAATTGAAATAAGGGAAACCAACTTCCTTTAGCAAATGTCTATTGACCCATGAGGTCAATTCTAGAATTTCCTACCAGATGGTCCTACATCAGACTCTCGGGGAAGAAAAAATCTGTTCACAAGGTCTTCAAGGTCTGCACCATACTTGGAAACTTTTGTTTCTTTCATACAAGTATCATCCTCCACTATTTGACCTTTCCATTTGACTAAATACTGAAAGTATTCCTTGCCTTTGGTTCTCTTTATCACCTTCATATCCAATACTACCTCAATTTCCTTTTAAATTGTTCTAGGTAGTTGTTCCTTCCATCCTATGGTCTGATTTTCATCACCCATAGGTTCATCTACTTAAACAATCCCTATCTGTTTGAAGTGATACAAATTTTCCATATTAAAGATTGGAGAAATTCCAACACCACTTGGAAGTTCTATTTCATAAGCATTAGAAGAATTTTTTCTCAAAATCTTACATGGTCCAATCTTTTCAAGATTTAATTTGTTATATGTCCCTACAGGAAATCTGTCTTTTCTCAAATATTCCATGACCAATTCAACAACTTCAAAATCTACTTGTCATCTTCTTAGGTTTTCTCTTTGTTTATATTTGTGGCTACTCTCTTGTAATTTCTATTTGACCTCTTCCCGTAACTCATGCATATTCACTGCAAAATACTCACCATCATAACTTCTCAATTCTTGTTTTCCTAACTCTTCAATTCATACACTCCCCTTGGATGCATTCCATGCAAAATTTGGAATGGACTCATCCATATGGTTCTATTTGGTGAGTTGTTATATGCAAACTCAACTTGATCAATGTTGACGAACATTTCAGTCAACGACACTTAGCCGACAAAGCATTGCCAGGCTCCCTCTCTAGCCCAATTCGCTTGCGCAAAGTTCACCAATTCTCGTTAAAATTGGCGTAGTATACTCGGTGAAATATTAGTGGTTCTTGACCTATCAATCATATGGCTTATGTTTCTCGCTCTTTGCATTCCTAGCTCTTATCATACTCCACACTCTTGGTTGGTACATTAACATATTTTTATTATGGACTCTTTTATCCCATGTCTTTTTATATGCCCTAACTTATCTAAGTGGATAAGGATTTGAAAGTTAATTAAAACTTGTCATAATACATTTTGGGTTATGATGTATTATACCCACCTTCTCACCTTATATCCCATGTCTTTTTCTCGAAAAGTTAAATTATGACATAAAAATTATAACAACTTATTCCATACCATTCTTAAAAAAAAAAATCATTACATTATATCTTCCATATTCCTTGCCACATGTCTCCTTAAATATTGTTCTCCACTTTACCTTTTCAAACCATTCTTTAAAAAAAATCATTACATTATATCTTCCATATTCCTTGCCACATGTCTCCTTAAATATTGGTCTCCACTTTACCTTTTCAAAATGTTTACTCTATGATTTGGAAGCCATTACATGATGTCCCAAATATATTCATATGAACCATTTTCTTTTTGAATTACTTTATGGTGGACTTAATTCATAAAGTTGAACATTTTTCAAGTGTGATGCTAAGAAATGCTCCACCCCAATCCCGTATAAGCCATTTAAGAATCTATTATAGATTTTGTATTTTAAATGGGACTATCTTAAGAGTAATCAAAGTTTGGAGTTTCTTTCTCTTAAGCAAAAATACTATGAAAAAAAACCTCTCCGTTCATGGAATCAACTACGCATATCTCTTTTAAATCGGTTTTCACATTCATTATATGATATTGAGTGGGCCAACACTCTCATGAGATATTTGATTTACTAAAGAACTGCTTTAAATTTAATATTGTATCAGTCAAAAAATTATCTTTTAAATCTCCCACCGTAAGAAACTTAAGGGACATATCGAGACCGAGAAGTCTGCATGATATTGAGATTCATGAAGGAGCGAAACTACAGACGTATGTGCATGTCATCGAGTCTGGTGATTTCACTAACAGCCAAGGAGAGTCAGGCCTATTAAAATAATTGCCTTCCAAGATGTAAAGGAAATTTGACATCTGGATTTTTATAACAATTTTTATATTATTTTGTAGAAATAGCAGGTGATTCCAACCTGTTCGGTTCACGATTCGGTTCCTTCAACTAAGACACTAATTACTCAAACTGCACATGAAGTGCTATAAAAGAATCATTCCACAACCAGCTTTTGGAGAGGAAATTTTTTAGTAGAATTTTTTAGGAAAGAGAACTTTGAGAAGGGTCTTGTGAAGCAGCGAATGGACGAATCGAGGATGAGCTTCGCTGGGATTTATAAGGTCCTCGCCTTGTGTTATCACTGTCACTTCCCGCCTAGCCCCACGGGAGGTTGAAATGTTGGTGTTGGGGACTCTCTAGTCCCTTGATGTCAACAAGCAAGTATATTATCCCACTGCTTAGGATTCTCATTCACAAGGCTTCTCAAAATGTTTCCCAAACTTCTGTTTACCATCTATGTTTTCCCATCATTTTGTGGATGATAGAATGAGCTAAAACTGAGATTAGTACCAATTTTCTTCCATAAGGTTCTCCAAAATTGTCCCACAAATCTAGATTCTTTATTTGAAACTATACTTTTGGGTAAACCATGCAACCTTACCACCTATTTAAAGAACAAATTTGCAATATTTGTTGCATCACTGGATTTTGTACAAGCAATGAAATGTGTCATTTTAGAGTATATATCAACCAAAACATAAATATAATTATTACTTCTTTGTGTCCTTGGCAATCCCAACACAAAGTCTGTACTCACTAAATCCCATGGCCTGCTTGGAATGGGCAATGGCTGATACAATCTTGTATTCTGACTCCTCCCTTTACCATGCTAACAAATTATACATCTCTCCACAAATTTCTTCACTTCATTATGCATACCTAGCCAAAAATAAAAATCATTTACCTAAGCAAAAGTTTATCCTATCCAAAATGACCCAACAATCCTCTACTGTGCTTGTCTTTGATCAAATTCTACCTCATTAAACACTTTGGTATGCACAACTTACTATTTTTGAAAAACATTCCTTCCTATATCATATAGTCCAACCATTGAATTCTATTACTTGCAACTGGATTTTCACAAGCTACATAGGCATATTTAAATTCTACATCTTGATACATTTCCTTTAAGCCATCAAATCCTAAAGTGATGACTTGAAATTCATGCAAAAGAAAATTAATTCTATTTAATGCATCAACAACTTTATTTTCTTTCCCATTAGTGTGCTTAATCACATATGTAAAATTATTTAGATATTCAACCCATTTAGCATGTCTTTGATTTAGTTTTGATTGATTACTTATAAATTGTAATGCATGATTGTCAATGTAAATAACAAATTCCTTGGGAATACCATAATGTTTCCATTTCTTCAGTGCTCGAACAATTGCATAAAACTCCTTATCATAAGAAGAATACTTTTTCTTTGCCTCATTCAAATTCTCACTAAAATATGCAGTTGGCCTTTGCTCCTGGCTCAGGACAACTCCTATTGCAATTCCACTAGCATCAGTCTCAAACTGAAAAAACTTACCAAAATATGGTAAATCTAACACATGTTGTTCAATGATTTTATTCTTCAACATCTAAAGGTTTCGATCAGTTGCCTCTTTCCATTTGAATGATTGTCTTCTTTCCTTGATAGTCTCTGTTGGAAGATTGGTTGTTGTCATTGATGTCAACCCTAGTCATGGGTTTTGTACTGCAAGATTGATGAAGGTATTTGGACATGAAGGAAAATCCACATGCATATACAACACCCATGGATGGATAGTATACATCATGTTGTTTCCGACTGTATGTGGCACGTCACGTGGATCCTCATGGTTGAGGAGAAATGAACTTTTGAAGATGACAAAGTGAATTGAAGAAGGAAGTACATGTAGGCCCTGAAGATAATTAAAGAAAATAATTACAAAATAAGAAAGTGTCAGGTCGGC
>ML790768.1:229755-255364 GCA_009831015.1 Picea engelmannii | reverse complement strand
CCTACTGGTACCGGAAGCTTCCTTTGATTTAACTGTAATCTAACTGTTCTAATTAAGTAGGGTAACTAACTATCTAACAAAGCAAAGTTCATTCCAATTCTAAGTTATGTTCGAATTGAAAACTAGAAACTAATCGAATCTTAGTTCATGTTCTAAACCCTACAGGCATCAGTCATGCATTCAATATTCATCAAAATAAAAGATAACAGTATGCGGGAAATGATTCTGTTGAAGAACGATTAAACACGATTCTGAACCAGTCAATCTTTAAACTTTAAGCTATCCTGTATGCAAATTCCAAAACACCGAGATGAACTAAATCTAAGGCAAAGTAACACATCGACTTGAACCGGTTTGGCGGGCCCAACCAAACGGTACAAACGCCGAAGGAAAGAACCAGAACTAACTACAACATTCTATGCAAACATTGTATAATCTTTTCGCTCCATTAACTCAGAAGAAAATACTTCAAATCGTATATTGGTCGAATAGCATGACCCAACAACAATTTTTATTTAGAAATATGTGTTCACGATATAACATAACATAACCCAACCGTTCTCAGGAGTGATCTCCTGTTTATAACAGTTTAAAGAAAAATACATAAAACAAACGGATCCCTGATCCGAAAATAGCTTGGAATCAAGTTTTAAAACGGACTTCACATCTTCGTGACACGTAGTGTCACGAAGTGTGAATGATGAAGAATTAACGACTCAGTTTTATCATTACGCCTTCAATCATCCTGTGAGCGCTAACTCCAGCTATCATGCGAATCTCTCTTTCTCCCATTCGGACTATAACGTACAGATCTTGAGCGGCTCCATTGGTATCTCCACGGGTACGAGTTGGTACCTGGTACTGGCAATCTTGTTCCAAAAATAGAAGTGGTACCTAACCCAAGCGACATTAGTTCCAATATCAATTTAAAGCATCAAAATGCATAAAAATAGCTTGAAACGTAAAGATACCTTAAGTAGCCCCATTGAATGGTAGGGAGATGTCAATTATGTCAAAACAAGGCCAAAAGGGTGGTACTGGGTATAGAAATAGAGGTCTTTGGAATATTATATAGGCAAAAACATGAACAAAACCGGAGACCAACACCATCCTATCATGATCATGGGTATCTAGTGGTATGAAATTACTATCATATGGTCACCAAGCCAGGGTAGTGGTTCTCAATTACATAGATGAGGGAAAGGGGGTCTCATCACGAGCCAACCTTCTCATTTCCACAAGATATTTGTAAGTGACATTGTCATTATTTGGACACCACGCTGGGACAATGGCCTTCAACTCGTTCCTTAAAAAATGAAAGAAATAAATAATGGAAAGAACATGGTCTTGGGAAAAGTGCATTGCAAACTAAGGTGCCACACACTCTCTACAAAGGCACCCATGAATGAGATAATATGAAGCCTTGTATGCCATGAAACTCAATGACCTATGAATTCTAAACCCCTTCCACCTCATCATTCATTACATAAACTTGAGAGGCCATCCTTTGGAGGATCCCTTACTTGAGTGCTTTGGTTTATCCAATAGGATTCCCATGACACCCCTCCCATACTTAAACTTGGTCAATTATATAGGGTTTTGATAATTTGTTTAATTTGATGAGGTAGTTTCTATGCACATGTTTAGATTCCTTGCTTATTAGATGCGTTTTACACTTGTCATGATATCTTTGACTTGATATTTTTGGAGGGTGTACCTTTTTTGTTTTGCAGGACCTTGTTGGTGGACAATTTTGGAGGAGCAAGCCTAGCTTGGGATTCCATGGGGATTCAAACCCACAGGTTGGATGCCAAGGGACCGCATGCCGAACAATAGAGACGTTCCTTTGGAGGCCTAGAAGACATCTTGGATGACATGACCTATCCCTCACATGCCAAATGTTTTTCTTAGGAGAGGAAAATCGTCATCTTTTGGAGGCTTGATGTGTAACACCCCAAGGTCGAGCTCCTGTTGAATTGTAATTATGTTTATAGGCTAGTGATCCAAGTGTTTATAAGATGGTAGGATTATGTGTTTATTAGGCTGGAGAGCCTAAATTCTAAGGCCAATGAGCCTAGTTTTGTATGTGTAAATACACACATCATTAATAAAATTACATCGCTGCGTGTAGACTAACCACAAATAAAGAGTTATGGGGGACTAAGCTCCAATAGGTCGGGAAAGGGAGGGGGCTAAGTGTTTAGGCATAATGGCTAAGCTAGAGGGCTTAGCTCTAAAGGAATAATAATTTATTATTATTTCCTAAAATCTAAGGTTGACATAACAGGTGTTGTTCTAAGTTCCTGGGAAAGGGAACAAGTGCTAAGTGGAACTCATGCAGCTTTAGGAAGACAAGTGTTGACCTAGGCACATGAATTTATAGCTGGGAATGCCAGCTCGTTGGGGGTTTGATTCCCATTCTGGCATTGCTTGAGATCCTCGTGTCCTGGACCAGGATCGCGTTTTCTCATGACCCTTACAATTCTATAGAAGTTTTCCATCCTTCCCGATTCACCCACTGCTTCATGCATTGAACCATTGATTCCATCATCACCTCTACATCTAGCACACACCTTGGGAACCTTCCGTATTACTTGAGTTATATTGTGTATCTCCTATGAAGCCCGACGCACCCTATAACTTCCTGAGTTTGTGTTGTGTCTTAACGATTGGCTTTTACAACCCACGCAGTTCCTTGACTGAGTGTGGATTGCTACCAACATATATTCTTTACCGAGCCTTACTGTTGCCATCACCTTACTGGAACTGAGTTTGAAGCTGGATTGAAGAAGCAGGTTGTCAGGCCTGTGGTTTGAAGAGGCGGGTTTTCATACATGTGGACTGACGAAGCAGGTTGTCAGGCCTACAAGAAACTCTCTCTAGGTGAGAGGAGTTGTTGGGAAAGTGATTTCCTAGAGGGAGCCCAATTGCAACTATAGTTATCAGAGAATTCCTGTCCGACCTATTGTTGAAGCCCTAGAAGGGAAGTGGGGTAGCTGAAGGACTGTTGAACAGAGAAGAGGAACACTTCCTAGGGTGGGACAAACATGTGGGGAATGAGAGTCTGTAGGCTGTTAGTGTGAGCTAGCTCCTGGGAGATAATCCTTCCTGTTGACCTGTGCAACTTTCCTGTTGTCCTTTCCAAGCCTAGGAATCCCTTACCCGATGGATTTTATTCCCAGCTAGGGGCTGAACCACTACTGAGCGTGATGAGTAGCGTGGTCTAAGGTTGGGAGGTTCATGGAAGGTCTGCACGCAGTTGGTGGTAATCTATTGAAAGATAATTACTAATTCTATGCTGATTGAATGTTGTGTAATTGTACATGTTTTATAATTGATGTGTAATTCCTAGATATATCATATATGCTGTATGTGTAGGCTTACTATTATTTTCCACATGAATAGTGTATGAACATAATGCTATAGCAGTTAAATTGCATTAGATAGATATGCATGCATATAAATTCACAAATTGGTATAAGAGCTAGAATAAAAGATAAAGTGGTTTGGGTAGCGTTGCCCGACAGAGGTTGTGATGGTCGAGGACATCACAAATTGGTATCAGAGCTAGAATAAAAGATAAATTGGTTTGGGTAGCATTGCTCGACAGAGGTTGTGATGGCCGGGGACACCACATGACGTCACCTAGAGGGCTAGGGTTTGGTGGTGATGGTGTTGTTTGATGACATGTGGCACGTTTTGTAGGAAGGAGGCTTGAATACTATCAAGAGAAGATTTGGATGAGTGACACATTTCCTTTGGAGTCCTAGTCATGCATCTACCTACCCAACAACTTCTTCAAAGTGCCAAAACGTTCCCTAAAGGGGCGACACCACTTTGATCTAAGGTTTATTTTGTGTAAAAGTGAATTTCATGTGAATTGTTTAATATTATTTTGTTACAAGGGGTAAGATTTGTGGACCCCTTATATTATGTTTTACCCTTGATAATGTGGAAAAACTATGTGAAATACAAATTGTATAAATAAAGATCATGAAATCTCATTTTGAATCATAACTCTCCCATTTTGAAGAGCTAAGGACTGAAATTTTCGATACCCTTGAATCTTTTTGTTCACTTGTGCTATGGTATGGTGTTTCTTTGGTTGTGGACTTGATGATGATGATGTACTAGCTCTTAGAGGTCAATTTCTAGCTATTGTGGTCATTTATCTTGGCATGCTATGGTTTATCTTTTTGCTATTGGATTGGTAAGATATTTTTACTTGTTGATATCATTTGTAATTTAATCTCAAGGTTGATTTTGCTAAGGATAAGTAGGAAGTATAAGCGCATACACCCCTTCTTTATCTCCACCATAATTTCAAGCATAAAATTGTTTGTTTTGCAATGGTTTTCTAAGGAAGTATAAGTACATACACCCATTAGTTTTAAACCCTATATAGGTTACTTGCCTTGGGGAATAAGATAATTTATACCCCCAAGGAGGTAGTAGCTCTAGCTATTTTATTTTGACTGCATTAACCCATAATCAAAGGCACTAGTCGTTTCATTGAAGAAATAAAACGTTGCATTGGTAAACGTGAAAAGTTGAAGTTTTGAAGTTATCTCACTTGAACATTGTTCCTTGAGCCCTAGGCTATCTTGCCTCATTGAGGCGTCCTCTTTCACCAACTAAAACTTGATGTTGTTAAAAAACTAACCTACAACCATTATGGCTGCAGAAATCTAACTCTCTAACCCTAGGAATGGGCTATAACTTTTCCCTAACAAACTACTAACCCTAGCACACTTTTTGAGCTAGTTTAAAGTGATTCTAATTGGCTGATTTTTCTGTTCTAAGGCTTGGTTTTATACAACCTTAAGGATGATAAATATCACTGCAGTAAGATTTTTATGACAACCTTGCTTTTATGCTAAAGTCTTGCTCTATTCTTATTGAGTTAAACTAGTATTTACTAGCTTGTCTCTTGCTTATTCAATTGGACTTTTAGAACTTATTTTGAAGCCCTTATTATATTTTATATGCTGATATACATCACTGATTAATTTTTCAATTAGGGACAAAAATATTAACTTGCTTGTCCACCTAACATATTACAAGCATACTTGGTTTTCATTGTGTCTCGAGGATGTATTCTTCTCTCAGCAGGTCACTCAAAGAATTGGCAACCCTAAACCTTTCCCAAGACTCTTTTCCAAGTTCCTTTTACCATTTAGAATTGAACTTTAGGGGAATCTGTTTGTTTATCTCGTTTTCCATATAAATCCTCCCTAGATTCATCGAGATTCGCCCCTTGAGGTGAATACCTCCCCTCTAAAGTGATGGGAACACTTGCCTAAGGTGATAGTGGGTAGGTTCTCTCAAAGTTTTCACCATTTTGGTGGTTGGGTCGGGATTTTCTCAACCTACAACTTGTGTGATAAAATTTTGGCACTGTTTCCGGGGAGGATTTTGAATCCACTTCCAAACCCTAACGACACTTTGGAAAGCTATCCCAAATCCTCTTCCCTAAATTACCTGGTGAATCCACCCAAAGGGACATTACCTCTTCCCCTTTTTGATGATCTATTATTGAAGCTCATTTTGTGACTCCACCTTCCTAGAACCCTTCCTCTTCGAAGCCTTTTCCCCCTTGGAGGTTCAATCCTTCTAAGGTTTACCAAAGAATACCTCCCCTCAAGCCCCACCTTGTCAAAAAAAATTTCTAAGGTGCCCTTCCTCTTTCTCCAATGGATCACCCTTGGGAAAAATACCTTTAAAAACCCCTTAACATGTCCACTATCCAAGGATACCTTAACACAATGCCAAAAGAGTAAAAAATGTGGTTGCCAAAGTTCCCATGAAATAATGTAGTGACTGTTGAGGATCATATTTATGTCATGGGATGAGACATGGACAATGAAGGGATTGAACATGAGGATGTAGCAAATGAAGTTATTTTCTTCATCATTGATTGAAGAACCTCTTGATTGGTTTAGAGGCCTTCCTGAAAATCATCTCACACCCTATGAAGATTTTGGCAACTTATTTAAGAGCAGGTGGTCAACAAAGAAAGATGCTGGGATGCTTGGAGCCCAATTCAATAAAATAAAGAAAAAGGAGAATGAGATAGTGAAAGAATTCAATACTAGATTTGACAGGTTGTACAACTAGATTCCAACAGAGTTCCATCCTACAACCTCATCTGTCTGTCTCCTCTATATGAATGCTTTTGAAGGGAAATTTCGCTTCATTATGAAAGACAAGAATCCTACATAGTTAGCACAAGCCAAAGAATACAATGATGACATTGAAGAGAATCTTATTTATTCCAGTGTATATCCTTTTTAGTAGCCTCGTGTCAAGGTAGAAGCAAAGACCAAGGTTTCCAACAACAATGCTCCTAATCCGATCGCCCTCTAGACTCAGAAAATAGATCATTTGAGTACTTAATTTACCTAGGTGTAGAACCTGATTATGGGCCATTTGATTACTGTAGAGAGAAACCAATCTTCTCCCAGACCTCAATTTACTAGAAAACAGAGAGATGCTACAGGTTGGAAACCAAAGCCTCAACAAGAGGCAAAGGCCCCAGATACTTTGAAACTAGTTAGGATGGTTGAAACAAAAGATTGGTTCCTTCCATGCCAAGAACCTCACATAAAAGATGAATGTCCCCGATGAGATGAATATTCCCCCGATGATATGAATTTCATGGATATGATCTGGAATTTCCAAGAGGAACAATTCACACAAGAACAGACTAATGAAGCCAAAAGATGGGGGTAAAGAGAGGGGAAACTTCAGACCTTGAATCAATGAACAAACGGTCAGAAGAAAGAGTTAAGGAGGAGGGAATATTTGAACTACACTAGAATAAATAAATCTTCAACCCCTCCATCACGTCTAGACACTCCTCTTCCATCAACAGAGAAGGTGGCCCCACCACCTCCGCCTCCGTTACATTAGTTTCTTCCTAAGAGAACTCCCATAGATGAGATTTAGTTGAATATAGATGTTGCACACATGTTTGGAAAACTGAAAATGATGGTCCCAATGATAGTTATGTGCAATATCCCTTATGTGAAAAGGGAAATCTTGAAGATATTACAAGTATCGACCGAGAAGGAACACCCTCCTATCATTTTGAACACTATGTATCTCGATCGACAAAGGGACAAGAATCCTCCCTTTCATCTTTCATTAGGCATGAATGGCCTTTGCTTGAACAACTACATGCTTGATTCTGGGGCCTCAATGAATGTCATGTCATTGAAGGTGATGGAAGAACTTGGTTTGAATACAACCCAACCCTACGGTAATTTATGTGGTATTGGTTCTAAAAAGGTCAAGGTTTTTGGGATATGTGAGGACGTTGAGGTTTTTCTGATTGATTTTTCACATATTATCCTCCTCGTGGACATAGTAGTGATCAATGTTTCAGATGCTTGGGGGATGCTCCTATTGAATAGATAGTCTTCTACCCTTGGGGGTTTCCTTAGCATGAGACTTACCCATTCATACATTTCCATGGGTGATGGAACCTATGAGATCTTGCACATCTAGGAAAATAATGATAAACATGTGATGGATCCTAATGGCGTTGATTATGTGAGTGAGTGTGACTATGATGTGCCTCAAAAAATTATTGAGTATGATCCATATGAGTTTTCTTTTATGCAAGAAGATTCCATAGATACACTACTACATATTGAAATTTTTTTGACGAATTACTTGCAACGAAAGTAGATTTTCCTCGCAAAAATGACGATAAAGATTTAAATTTATCTTTCTTTTTTTAATCAACCCGTGTTTGTCACCTAGGTGATGACCTATATCTTTCGTCGCATAGTTCCTCGCATGGGAAATGACATAAATGTTACCGTTTACCTGTTCTAAATCATCCAACTCTTTGACAAAGTCAATATTGACTTGGTCAACGCTCGTCACAGAGTTTGTTACATGTGCAATGAGACAAAGATTACCATTGCCATGTTCAATCAGTCACCCAAATATTTGAAAAAGTCAATATTGACTTGGTCAACGTTCGTCGAAATGAAGAAGACATAAAATATATAAATATTTAGAAAATTATTGATGTTGCGACAATCTTTCTATAACAATGACGGTTCCGAAAATGTATTTTTGTGCGTAAGAATAATGGTAGAACATATTAGAGGTGGGAAACAAAGTAAATATGGTTAAAATGGTGACGGTAGATGTTATTTCCCTTGCAAAAAATGTATTTTTAGACATCCCATAAGAATTTTAATAGCAACGGCTAAAAAACATTGTAGGAAATATGGGCACACTGATGGGGGATTGAATGAATATTATCCCTTGGTAATTAGCTATATATTCATTATTTGTTTATATATATATATATATATATTGTTTGAATATTTTTTATACAAACTAATTTTGCATGATTGTTTGTAAATATAAAGTTAGAGTTGCCCCCTAACTTTTTGCACAATATTGCACTAAGTCATAGTAGAAATGATGTTGTACACGTTGAGGAACATGAAGCAAATGAGGATCTCATGGAAGAAGATGATGGGACAAATCAAGTTAATGATCCCATGGAAGAAGATGATGGGACAAATCAAATGATCCAAGATTTGTTTGCTTAGTCAGATGAGGAGGG
Source organism: Picea engelmannii (assembly GCA_009831015.1). Lineage (NCBI taxonomy): Eukaryota > Viridiplantae > Streptophyta > Pinopsida > Pinales > Pinaceae > Picea > Picea engelmannii. Next base: position 246,774 of record ML790768.1, on the reverse strand, counting down.
GGACAATGATGGTATTTATGATGGACCTCTATTAGAAAAGGTAAATAAATGACTTTATAAAGGCTGAAGAGAAAATCTTCCCCCTGCTATATTGTTTCTAGTGAACTTAAAGGTTATGAATCATTTGTCAAACACTTGTATGACACAGATCCTAAGGTATGCAATATGTTTCATATCATATACATAAATGTTGACTTATATATATTTTTTCTAGTGTTAATTAATGTGTAAAATAAGAATGCAATATTTACGATTAATATTCTTTACATTAACTAGTAATTATTTGTTATGTTGTAGATTGTTAGGTGAATTTTTGTTACCATCGTCAAATATTTTACCTCGCACATATCGATATTTGATTGATATTATGAAAGACATTGGAATGGAGTATCAAACTATATATGCATGTCCTCATGATCATATTATATATTATGGACAACATGTGTCAAAAACAGAATGTCCGCAATGTCTTATTAGTAGATATCGAACCGATCAAGTAACAAAAAAGGTGGCTCGAAAGGTTCTTCATCATATTCCCATAATTCCATGTTTGCAACGATTGTTCATGTTTGAAAGAACAATACAATTTATGGATTATCATGCATGGAGCAAAAGTGGAGATGGTTTCAAATGCCTGCAGATGGTTACACATTTAGGGAAATTGATGAAAAATGGGTAGATTTCAAAGATGAACCTCGTATTGTTAGGATTTCATTGGAAGCTGCCAGTGTTAATCCATTAAGAGAGATTATGTCTATTTACTCAATGTGGCCTATTTTTGTTATCAACATTAACATTACTCTTTGGATGTCAATAAAGAGGTAGCACATAATGTTGACAATGATTGTTCCAGGTTTTTGTTTACATTAATTTTTTGAATGTAACATTTTCATTTGTTTTGTTTTTTGCATAATATCTTTTGTTTATTTATTTACTTATATATACATATCATGGTAGTAATTATGTGTAATTTAAAACAATTAGGTAAGTACCAAGTTAAAGATATGAATGTATATATCGAGTCTCTTATCAACGAGCTACTAAAGTCATGGGTCAACATCACTATGTATGAAATCTGTGAACCAATCGGGGAGAAGAAATTTCAATTTCGTGGAATACTTGTATGGACAATTCATGATTCCCTAGGACTAATACATTTTTGTGGTTTGTAGCATTTTGTTGCAATTTAATACTATATATATTTTTAAATATATCATGCATGTTTTTAAAATAATCCCATCGTATAATTGACATTAATCCATCTGACATTGCAGGTTTTCAAACAAAGGGTAAATTTGGATGTCCAATTTGTGGTCCTAAGATGAAGTATCATCATTATTGTTTTTTAGGAAAGGTGGTGTTTTATGAGTATAGGCACCTCCTCCCTAGGAACCATAGATATCATACTACTGAAAAACATATTTTCAATGGGAAAGAAGAGACTGGATTAAAACCACGAAGAATGACACCTCACCTATAAAGGTTGGAATATACTAAGAATCATCAAGGTATGCAATTTCTTTATTTATCGTATATGTAATGTTTTGAATTTTTATTTTAATAATTATTGAATTTATTTTACCGTATTTAATTGTTGTGATTTCTTTTATGCTTCGTGATGAAGGCCGACATCATGAAGGTGTTAATAATGGGATTCCACAAGGAATGAAATGTTATCCCACTCAATTCATGAGGTTTCCCTACTATGAGGAGCTAACAATAGTTCATTTGTTTGATATAATTCATATCAGAAAGAACGTGACAAAAACGTTATGGCGAATCATAGATGGTAGGAGGGATAAAGAAAAAATTGTCAAATTTTGTACTGAAATTTAGGAAGCCAATCATGCAATGCGAAGTGTGATTCGATAAAATAGTGATGTAGACCGAAATAATTACCTTCCATGGTTATTAACATAGAAACAAAGAAATGATGTAAAAGAGGTCATTCAAAGAATTAAGTATCCCATAAGGTTTTTCTTCAAACATAAATAATATCTTAACGAAGAAAGGTGAATTTGGTGGGGTAAAAACACATGATTGAAAAACCTTCATTAAGGTAATAATTTTGGTATACATATTTATATATTGGCCATATACATATTTTAAGATTTTTTTTTTTGACTACTTTGGTCGAAACAAATAATGATTCATTTTTTTTGATATAGTATGTTCTACCGCTATCTCTCCCAAATGACTTTGACAACAACGTCAAACAAGTTATAAATGATCTTGGAAAATACATGAGGTAAGTAGCTATGATTTATAATATGAAAAATGTTCTTTCAATCTGTTGTTGTACTTAATGACATGTGTTTTACTTGCAATGTGATATATTATATTATGTTATAATGTTGAAACATGTTATTTTCTTGTGTCATGATCTATAGATGGTTATCATTGAAATAAATCCATGAAGATGATATATAGTGTTGGAAGAGAGAAATTCCTCAGCTAATGTGTGAAATGAAAAAATATCTACCTCCAACATTTTTCAATGCACAAAAACACTACTTCATACACCAAGTTGAAGAGATTGAAATGTGTGGACCTATACACACAAGGTCATTGTGGATTGTGGAGAGGCACTTGGATGGTGGAGAGGTATATCAATCCATGGTGTATATTAGTTAGTATCTTCCTAAATTAGTAGTTCCAACTATGCATGAAGTAGATCACATTTGGGATGTGAACTCCATCAAAATTTTTTAAGTTCAAGAGCACCTATTGGGGAAAGGTAGAATGAAAAACTGACAGGTAATATATTAATAATTGTGGATATATATATATATATATACATATTGTAAGTAAGATTGTATAAAAATCCTTCAAAAAACATAAATTACAGTATCATCGTTTTGTTCTAGACTGTAAACACTGAACTGCCCCAAGAGGAAACCAATTCAGCCAGCCATACATGTCAAGAAACTAAGTCTTAAATTACCAGTCATAACAATTACAATGTCTAAAAACAAAAATACAACCCTTTGTGGGTGACCAGATTGTCCTTTCTTCTAACATTGACATAAGTTGAAATAGAAAAAATATGACTATAGGGCCTATGTCGAAAAATATAAGTTAGACACCCCATTAACCATGCAAAGAGACACCTATGCAAATCATGTGGTAGGCTTGTAGTGTGGCCATGCATCTAGGGAGGTGGCACTAAGTGTTGGGTCCTCGAGTGGTGCTGCTTCCTCCTCAACTGGTGTTGCTTTTTCCTCCGTAGTCCTGTGCGAAGATGGTGCTAGAAACAATGGCTCAAACTTGATTGCATTTTCTTCTCCAGCTAAGGGGTGGAAAAATCCTTGCAATGATGATAGCATTTGTAGGAATTGCATTGCCTTCCCATCTAGGATATCCATTTGAAATCGTAGGTCGTTTATGTCATGTCGTAACTAAAATACCAGGCCTTGCAGAATTATAAGGCCTTCTTGCAATTTAGATGTAGAGTCGACATAGGAGTCGGTGCAAGAGTGAGGTCCTTATTGTGGTCCATGGCTGGCTTCATATCCTTCACTTTTATTTTGGGCACAGTGTGGTCGAGCTAGGGGTGATTGGGCTAGCGTGTTCGTAGGTGAATTGGGAGGAGCGACTGGAATTGGCTGCAAAGTGGAGGCCAAATCTAAGAGTGGTCCTCGATTGAACCCTAGAGAATTTCCAGAGAGATCAAACCACTCCACCCTACATCCAAAAGGCGAGGAGAGGGGCGGGAGGTTGCTGAGGTTGTGGCCAGCCTGCGACGAGGAGGATGACAAGGAGGGTGATGAGGGTGAAGAGCTGCGGGAGGGTGCAGGCAGGGAGCATATATCCAAGTGCGGTCTACTAGACTGCCATGCCGAGCCGCGCTTGGATTTCCTTCTTTGTCTTAGCATGTCTGAGACACTGTGAAGGCTAATAAGCATAGGAGGGAAGGATAGTTAGTGAAGGAATAGTTGGGGGGGACACATGTTGGCATGTTTACAGGTAGAGTGTGCTTGTCATTGATGGCAAGCTTAGAGTGTGCAACGATGGCAAAATAGGAACAACGTAATATCAGGAGGATTAGTGCAGAGTCACACGTAGTGCGTAAGTGTGCACTAGGGACGAGGTTAACTCTTTGCCAAATATCAAGAGAGATAGAGTACTCAAGATCTTAGATGGATCAAAGGTTGAGGCCTTTGACAGTTAGAAATTATTCCAATTCAGGAGGATTTGTAAGCTCGGGAGGAGAAGCGACAATGATCATTGGATCTCATTGAGAATTCCCGATGACCATGAGATTTGAATTCAGATAGGTTGAGCGCAAAGATGGAGGATAGATCTCAGGCATTAGATCTGAGCACAGGGTCCGACCATCATTGGATCCAGGAGAACCTGCACGTTCTTTAAAGTGCTAGGAGAAGCGGGCTTACAAAATCCCGAAACAGGCACATCAACCGAAGTTTTAGATACCGGGAGTTGAAGGAGTCAAGAGTCGAGACTCTTGATCACAAGAGTCTCGAAGTTGCGAAATGTGGAACCCCGAAATCCTGAAATAGGCACATCAATTGGAGGTTCGAATACTGGGAGTTGGAGGAGTCAAGAGTCGAGACTCTTGATCACAGGAGTCCCTAAGTTGCAAAATGCGGAACCTTGAAATCCTAAAATAGGAACATCAACCGGAGTTTCGGATACTGGGAGTTGGAGGAGTCAAGAGTCGAGACTCTTGATCACAGGAGTCCCGAAGTTGTGAAATGTGGAACCCCGAAATCCTAAAACAGGCACATCAACTGGAGTTTCGGATACCGGGAGTTGGAGTTTCAAAACACTTCACCACAGGAATGCCGAAATCACGAAATGTCGAAAGGGACTATTGTGAGTCTTGAAGACTCAAAGGGAAAAACGTCGAAATCACGTCAGCCGTTTGATTAAGAAAATAAGGGATCAGATTATGAAGTTTTTTGGACCATTGATCTGACTCCATTTCAGAGTTCCGAATATCGGGAGTTGGAGTGTCAAGACACTTCATCACAGGAATGCCGAAACACCGAATGCCGAAATGCCGAAATGCCGAATTGTGAAAGCAATTTAGAGATAAGCGCTTGGTCACCGCCGGTGGTCACATCGTCGAAGAGCTTGAAGAGACAAGCTCCATTTCAGAGTTTGGGACATGGGGAGTCGAGATCAATCATCAAAGAATCCCCGAAACATGAAATGCCGGAATTATCGAAATGTGAATTGCGAAAGCACATTCTGAATGGGCGTGTGGTCACTGCCTGAGGCCACATGTGAAAGGAAAGGTGAAAGGTGCCAAAGGCATAAGGCTCAAGAGGTTCATAGTGTAACTTCTAGAAACCATTGATTGTTTCTGCACAGAAAAATCAAAGAGGCCTCAGTGTGATTGCCAGAGGAGATGAAGAGTCTCAAGGCATCTGCCAGTGGAATGAAGAATGTTCATAGAGGTGATTGATAGTTGGAAGAGCGTTGAAGTCTGTAACTACAACAGAGAGGATGATATCGACTGTGACAAAGAAGATGAAGAGTTGCATCTGGTGGAGAGGCTAAGGAATCTTGGCATAACACCCAGTAATGATGATCATGCATAGCACTAGACATGGGGAGAGCATGCAGAAGCATTGCAGAGACAACATGCACAAGGTGCACAAAGACTATATGAATGCAGAACAAATAAGATATGGGGGAAGTTGAGGGTGATTCAAGTGTGTAAAAGGAGGCAGAGTGCAACGACTGAAATGCACAGAAGAGGAATGGTGCATAGAAAGGACATGGCACGCAGAGCATAAAGTGCAGCAGAAGCAAAGAACAAAGATGAATAACTGAGATATTAAAATAAGGATGAGGTGCACTTGTAGAGAAAATAAGAAGATCATAAAGCACAAGAATATGTAGGCAGAGAGACACTGATACAGGAGAGAAGAGCAGCAAAACAGAACAGTGATAAGCCTGGTAAGCCAATGACAACTATTGAATCACTGTAATAAGTTTCAGTAGCAAAGATTTATATTTTAGGGTGGTAGGGAGGTGCTAGGGAGGACTGTTATCCTTAGAGGTTCAAGTGGGTTCTTGAACATAGGGAGTTGTAGCTTCCATCTGGTTGCAGCCAGAGAAACCAGGGTGGCAGGGTGGTGCAAGGGAGAACATTGGTTCTTTGATATACAGGTTGGTGCTTGTGTAACTGGAAGTTGGTGCTTCCATCCAGTAGGTGATGGAACTCTTAGGAAGTTGGTGCTTCCATCCAGTTGGTGTTGGAACTCTTAGGGAGTTGGTGCTTCCTTCTAGTGGGTGCTAGAGAAACCAGGGAGTCGGTGCTAGAGAATCCAGAGAGTTGGTGCTCTCAACAAGTAGCATCTTGCAAAATAGAGGTTGTAGCCTCATTATGAGTTGGTGCTCATAAATATGATAATGTACATAATGTAAATATTACTTATCATATAAATAAGAAGAGGTTTTTACCCTTTATGGGTTTCCTTAGGAAATATCTGTCTCTGTGTATCTCATGTGTGTGAATGATGATGAATGTTCTATTGCTTACTTCCCTGCATTATTGTGATCATTATTGAGAGTTCTGTAATGAAATTAAAATGAGCATAATTGTTTAAGCTTGGTAACAAATGATTCACCCCCCCCTCTCAGTTGTCAAACAATTGGTATTAGAGCTGACCCCTTTTATCTAAGGGTAGATCTTAGAGCTTAAACATGTCAAACCATGATGGAAATTCAAGCAATAAGGCCCCTTTGATCAATGGAACAAACTTTTCCTTCTGGAAATTTAGAATGCGAACCTACATAATGGCTTTAGGTGTAGATGTCTGGGATGTGGTAGATACTGGTTATGTAGAGCCAGTTGTACTAGCTATTAAGGACAACAAGCTAGAATTTAGCTTCAATGCTAAGGCTACGAATGTTATCTTGAGTGGGATTAAAGAAGCAAAATTCGTAAAAGTTATGCACCTAGGAACTGCCAAAGAAATGTGGGACAAACCCATTAGCAATTATGAAGATAATGTGAAGGTAAAGGACGCCAAGCTTCAAACCTATAGAGTATAGTTTGAATAGCTAAAGATGAAATAAGATGAAACTGTTGGAAGATACTTTCTGAGAGTTGAAGAACTGGTAAATGCAATGAAAGCACTTGGTGAAAAAATTGAGGTACCTTCTTTAGTTCATAAAATTTTGAGATCTCTACTAGATAGGTTCAACCCGAAGGTCTTTGCTATATAATAACTTAATGATCTAAAAACCTTGGAGTTTGATCAACTTCTAGGAACATTGACTACATATGAAATGAGAATAGTTAAAGATAAACCCACCTCTAGAGAAGCATCATTTAAGGCAGACAAGAATGAGGATTCTGAGCCTGATGAAATTGAAGCAAAATTTGCGAAGAGACTGAAGAAGGGATCAGGCAAATACAAAGGTAAAATGCATTTCAAATCTTTCAACTGTGGTAAGATACATCATTTTGAAAATAAATGTTCTCACAAATGAAAGGATCAGACATGTGATGATGAGGAGAAGCACAAACACAAAAAATTCTTTAAAGAGAATAATTTTAAGAATAAAAGTCTTTTTGTAAACAATGATGATGATCCTTCAGATGATGAAGACGATGACTCCTCTATTGAAGATAAACTAAACGATTTTATGCTTATGGATATGGGATATTTTGATTATGAACACACAGGAGGTGAAATGGATGATGAAGATGCTGTGATGAATATGGAAGGTGAATTAATCAGTGCTTTGGAAGAAATTGACATACTCAAAATTAAGAATAGAAAGCAAAAACAATTGCTGATACAGTTCGAGAAAGACAGTAAACTACCTGATGAAGACTTTGCCCTACTAAAAGTGGAATTAGAAGAGGCAAAGAAAATCGAAGACATTCTGAAACAATAGTTATCAAAAAAGAAGGCAAGATGTAAAGCTCTAGAAAAAGAAGTAGTGAAAACCAGGAAAGAGTTGGAGAAGTTTCAAGCCTTGTATCATCAGAATCTATCAAGTATGAAAGCATCAGAAGAATTGGCCACCATTCTGAATCAACAAAGAAACCCAAAGCTAAAAATAGGTCTGGGTTATGAAGAGGGATCAAGTAGTGATCAACCTAGCAACAAAGAACCCATCAAGTTTGTCAAATCTACCATCTATGACAACAAAAAACTTGCAGAAACAAAGGAACACAACCAGCCGCCCAGGAGGAATAAAGAAAAAGGTTCCAGGACTGAATCTATAGAACAAAGAAATAATGCACTCCCTACTCAAGGAAATTATCAGCATGAAAGAAATCGACCTGCTCAAAGAAGACAACCATTTTCCAGGTACCAAGGATTTTTCTATGGATACTGTTTTTTCTGTTCTAACTTTGGTCACAAAGTTGTAAACTGTTCTTTAAATTTATATATGAGCAAGCAAGACATTCAAGGTATAGATATCTGCCACAACAACGAATGAGACACCCAAGTGAAAAACCTCCACAGATTGAAAATCACTTGATGGCTGGGAAAAGGAAACTGGTTAAGCATAACAATCGTTATAATCCTTTATTCGACGAACTAGAATGTTACACATGTCATAACTATGGACATAAATCTATTGACTGTCGCTTAAGGAACTATGAACCCGATTTGAATTCCCCTGCTGAAAATGTCAAGGTTTGGAAGAAGAAAGAAAGTGACAAGTGTGGATTAGTGTTGTCAGCTCAAAGACAAACAAACCCTTGGTATATAGATAGTGGGTTCTCCAAACATATGACGGGAGACAAAGGTAAGTTTCTATCTCTAAGTGAAAGAAAATCAGGAAACGTAACCTTTGGAAATGATGCTCCAGGTAAAATAAAGGGTAAAGGGATGGTGAGTTTAAGTAATGGAAAAGGAAAAGGAAAAGCCCAATATGTTCTGCTTGTAGATGGGCTGAAACATAATCTGCTCAGTGTAATTCAAATGTGTGATAGAGGATGTGAAGTGGTGTTCACGTCCAAGGACTGCAAGATAAAGTCTGTAAACTCAGGACAAGTGGTGGCCAAAGGTGTAAGGACATAAAATAATGTATATGTGTTGAAAAAAGATAGAGAAGAGTGTCATCTAGGAAAACATGATGAAAGATGGTTATGGCATAGGAGACTTGGACATCTAAACTTTGACCACTTAATCAAGCTCAAAAATATTGAGGCAGTAAAATATCTTTCGAGAATATCAAAGCCCCAAGATTCTATGTGTAAACCTTGCCAAGTAGGAAAGCTAACCAGGACACAGTTTAATTCCAAGAGCTTTACTTCAATAGAGAAACCACTCCAACTAGGTCATATGGATTTATGTGGACCATCAAAACAGGAAGGCATAGGGAAAGAAAACTATTTCATGTTGATTATTGATGATTACTCCAGACTTACTTGGGTTTCCTTTCTCAAAGAAAAAGTTGAAGCATTTGAGAAGTTTAAAATATTTAAGGCTTTAACTGAGAATCAAACAGGCAAGAGGTTAAATGAAGTAAGATCAGACATAGGAGGAGAATTTATGTCAAGTGATTTCAACGAATTCTGTGATAAGCATGGGATCAAGAGAGAATACACAATCCCAATAACTCCATAACAAAATGGAGTAGTTGAGAGGCAAAACAGAATAGTGTAGCAAATGGGCAGGTCAATGATGAATGAGAAGAACATTGGTCAAACCTACTGGGTAGAAGAAATACACATAGCAGTCCATGTTCTTAACAAAGCCCATCTCAGACCACAAAGTGACAAGACACCTTATGAACTGTGGTATGGGAGACCTGCTTCAATCAAACACTTCAAAGTCTTTGGGAGTAAATGTTACATAAAGAATAATGATGAGAACCATGGAAAATATGAGGACAGAGTTGATGAAGGTATATTCTTAGGGTATGCTACAAACAGTAAAGGATACAGATGCTATAATAAGAGGCTGCATAAAATGGTTGATTGTATTGACATAAAAGTTGATGAAGGAATCCTAGCAAGAGAGGTGTACAATAATGAGTCTTCTACAAAGGACACAACTAAAGCCGAAGATGAACAAGTCCAAGAATCAGAAAACAAATACTTTGAATCATATGAAGACACAGATACTCAGACATAATCAAATCAACAAACAACTTCAAATTCCTCCTCCAGAATCACTCAAAATAATCATCCCACAAGTCAGATAATTGGTGAAAAAGACAAAGGGGTACAAACTAGGAGAAAGATAATAAAAAAAACCGAACAATCACATATAGCTTTCATATCCATGCTAGAACCCAAGAATTTTAATGAAGCTAGCAAAGATGACCATTGGGTTAAAGAAATGAATGATGAACTTGATCAGATTGAGAAAAACAATACGTGGGAGATGGTTCATAGACCTGAAGGTAAAAATATCATTGTTTCCAAATGGATATTTAAGAATAAGTTGAATGAGCAGGGACAAGTTGTCAGGAAAAAAACAAGATTGGTTTGTAAAGGCTATGCTCAAATAGAAGGACTAGATTTTGATGAAACCTTTGTGCCCGTAGCAAGATTAGAAGCTATCAGAATATTTCTTGCCTATGCTTGTCATAAAAAGTTTAAAGTCTATTAAATGGATGTCAAGTCAGATTTTCTAAATGGAGATTTAAATGAAGAAGTCTATATGGAAAAACCAGAGGGTTTCGAACTGTCTGATAACCCTGACTTAGTATGCAAGCTGAAGAAAGATTTATATGGGTTAAAACAAGCCCCTCGTGCCTGGTATCACAGACTGGATACGTATCTCAAAGACAAAGGGTTCAAGAGAGGAACAATTGACAACAATCTATATATCAAAATAGAGGATAATGATTTTCTCATCGTGTTGGTCTATGTAGATGAAATCATCTTCAGATGTAATAAAGATTCATTGGTACAATGGTTTTCTTCTGCCATGGAGTCTAAGTTTGAAATGTCTATGATAGGTGAACTATCATTTTTTCTTGGTCTAAAAATTACTCAGAGGTCTGAAGGGATGTTCATTTCTCAAGAAAAATATCTAAGAGAAATATTGAAAAGGTTTCAAATGGAAGATTCTAAACCTGTGGGCACACACACCTATGGTTACTGGATGCAAATTAAGCAAGGATGATGACTCACTTAATGTTGATCAAAGTTCATATAGGTCAATGATAGCCAACCTGCTGTACATCACAACATCTCGCCCAGACATAATGCACGCTATTGGAATGGTAGGAAGATATCAGTCTGCACCTAAACAGAGTCATTTGCAAGATGTCAAAAGGATATTAAGATATTTGAAAGAAACAATGAAATATGGCCTATGGTATCCTAAGAATCAGAATTTTCAATTATTAGTCTACTCAGATGTTGATTGGGCTAACTGCATGGATGAAAGGAAAAACACAAGTGGAGGTGCATTCTTCTTAGGAGATTCTCTAGTAGCATGGTTGAGTAAAAAGCAAGGTTCCATTTCTTTATCAACTATAGAGGCAGAGTACATTGCTGTTGCTACCTGTTGCACTCAGGTATTATGGATGATTTAGACACTTGCAAACTTGGAGGTAAAATACGCTGCACTGATCCCAATTCATTGTGATAACACTAGTGCCATCAGTGTGTCCAAGAATCCTGTATTCCATTCCAAGACCAAGCATATTCCCATAAAATACCATTTTCTGAAAGAGCAGGTCACCAATCAGATTGTTCAGGTCCATTACATTCCAACCACAGAACAAATTGTAGACATCTTTACTAAACCCCTAGCCAAGACACCATTTGAATATCTCCGATAGAAGCTGGGTGTCATCACGTCTCACACCTAAGAGAGTCCATCCTAATAGGGGGAGTTTGTATTGATTGAATATCTGATACCTCCAAAAAATACTGCAACATCTCAGGGGGAGCATGTTTTCTTTGACATTGATGTCAAATGGGAAGAAAAGGAGTGGTCCAGATCGGATGCTACAATTGGAGGTCCAAACATATTAGCGCAGTCATTCAGGGTTTCCATCAATGCCAAAGGGGGAGATTGTTGGCATGTTTATAGGCAGAGTGTGCTTGTCATTGATGGCAAGATCAGAGTGTGCAGTGATGGAAAACTAGGAAAAATGTAAGCTTAGGAGGATTAACGCAGAGTTGCACCAGGGATGAGGTTAACTCTATGCCAAAGCTTAGGAGAGATAGTGTACTTAGGATCTTAGACGGATCAAAGGTCGAGGCCTTTGACACTTAGAAATTATTCTAAGTCAGGAGGATGTGTAAGATCAGGAGGAGAAGCGACAATGATCATTGAATCTCATTGAGAATTCCCGATGACTGTCAGATCTGAATTCAGATAGGTCGAGTGCAAAGATGGAGGACAGATCTCGGGCGTTAGATCCGAGCACAGGGTCCGATCATCATTGGATCAAGGAGATCCTACACGTTCTTTAAAGTGCTAGGAGAAATGGGCTTACAAAATCCCAAAACAGGCACATCAACTGGAGTTTCAGATAATGGGAGTTGGAGGAGTCAAGAGTCTAGACTCTTGATCACAGGAGTCCCAAAGTTGTGAAATGAGGAACCTCGAAATCCTGAAATAGGCACATCAACCAGAGGTTCAGATACCAGGAGTTGGAGGAGTCAAGAGTCAATACTTTTGATCACAGGAGTCCCGAAGTTGCGAAATGCGGAACCCCGAAACTGGCACATCAACCGGAGTTTCGGATACCGGGAGTTGGAGGAGTCAAGAGTCGAGACTCTTGATCACAGAAGTCCCGAAGTTGTGAAATGCGAAACTTTGAAATCCTGAAATAGGCACATCAACCGGAGTTTCATATATCGGGAGTTGGAGTGTCGAAACACTTCACTAGAGAAATGCCAAAATCACAAAATGCCAAATCGTGAAATGCCGAAAGGGACTATTGTGAGTCTGGAAGACTCGAAGGGGAAAATGCCGAAATCACGTCAACCGTTCGATTAAGAAAAGAAGGGATCTGATTATGAAGTTATGTGGGCCGTTGATCTAACTCCATTTTGGAGTTCCAGATACCGGGAGTTGGAGTGTCAAGACACTTCATCACAGTAATGCCAAAACACCGAATGCCGAAATGCCGGAATGCCAAAATGTGAAATTGCAAAAGCACTTTAGGGATAAGCGCCTGGTCACTGCCGGTGGTCACATCGTCAAAGAGCTGTAGAGAAGAGATTGAAGAAACAAGCTCCATTTCGGAGTTCGGGACATGGAGGGTTGAGACGACTCATCACAGAATTCCCGAAACGCGAAATGCCAGAATTGTCGAAATGTGAATCATGAAAGCACCTTCCGAACGGGCGTGTGGTCATCACCTGAGGCCACATGTGAAACGAAAGGTGAAAGGTGCCAAAGGCATAAGTCTCAAGAGGTTCACAGTGTAACTTCTAGAAACCACTGATTGTATTTTCACAAAAAAATCAAAGAGGCCTCAATGTGATTGCCAGAGGAGTTGAAGAGTCTCAAGGCATCTGCAAGTGGAATGAAGACTGTTCATAGAGGCGATTGATAGTTGGAAGTGTGTTGAAGTCTGTAACTATAGCAGAGAGGATGAGCTTGACTATGACAAAGAAGACGAAGAGTCTTGTCTGGTGGAGAGGCTAAGGAATCTCGACATAACACCCAGTGATGAGGGACGCATGGGTTGAACTGCCAGGGAAGCTGAAGAGTTGTAATGATGATCAAGCATAGCACTAGACATGGGGAGAGCATGCAGAAGCATTATGGAGATAGCATGCACAAGGTGCACAGAGACTATATGAATGCAGAACAAAGAAGAGATGGGGGAAGTTGAGGGTGATTCAAGTGTGTAGAAGGAGGCAGAGTGCAACGACTGAAATGCACAGAAGAGGAATGGTGCATAGAAGGGATAGGGCACGCAGAGCATAAAGTGCAGCAGAAGAAAAGAACATAGATGAATAGCTGAGATAGTAAAAGAAGGACGAGGTGCACTTTTAGAGAAAAGTAGAAGATCAAAAAGCACAAGAAGATGCAGGCATAGAGACACTGATACATGAGAGCAGAGAAACATAGCAGAACAATGATAAGCCTGGTAGGCCAATGACAACTATTGAATCACTGTAATAAGTTTCAGTAGAAAAGATTTATATTTCAGGGTGGTAGGGAGGTGCTAGGGAGGACTATTGTCCTCATAGGTTCAAGGGGGTGCTTGAACATAGGGAGTTGTAGCTTCCATCTGGTTGCATCTAGAGAAACCAGTGTGGCAGGGTGGTGCAAGGCAGAACATTATTTCTCTGATATACAGGTCGATGCCTGTGTGACTGGAAGTTGGTGCTTCCATCCACTAGGTGCTGGAACTCTTAGGAAGTTGGTGCTTCCTTCTAGTGGGTGCTAGAGAAACCAAGGAGTTGGTGCTAGAGAAACCAGGGAGTTGGTGCTTCCTTCTAGTGGGTGCTAGATAAACCAGGGAGTTGGTGCTTCCTTCTAGTTGGTGCTAGAGAATCCAAAGAGTTGGTGCTCTCATCAAGTAGCAACTTGCAAAATAGAGGTTGTAGCTTCATTATGAGTTGGTGCTCATAAGTATGATAATGTACAGAATGTAAATATTACTTATCATATAAAGAAGAAGAGGTTTTAACCCTTTATGGGTTTCCTCAGGAAATATCTGTCTTTGTGTATCTCATGTGTGTGAATGATGCTGAATGTTCTATTGCTTACTTCCCTGCATTATTGTGATCATTATTGAGAGTTCTGTAATGAAATTAAAATGAGTATAATTGTTTAAGCTCGGTAACAACCGATTCACCACCCCCTCTCAGTTGTCCAACAACATAGTCCGCTAGAGGGTTCAACCATGGGAGAATGAAGCTGCAAATTCCGTTGGTGCAATTCATAATGCCTAAATTGCTGGTGGAGGAATACACACACGCGCAGAGTAAATTCTGTGCCATAGCTCTGATCCATCGAAGGGACGGATAGGTAGAGAAGGGCACACTGAGATTAATGGCGCCCTGGTTTACGTGAGATTGTTTTAAATTCATGGCTGGGGTGGGAGGGGGAGGCACGTGCCTATCATGTGGCTAGCACCATGGTGGCCATCGCTTGTCTGATCCTCTTGACACATGTTCTCCAATAACATCCCATTCAGGGAGTTGTCGATAGCTAGAGACTTTTCCTGGTATATTTGTAAGATGGGTTGCATCTGGTGAAGGCTTGGGACAAAAGATCCGGTCCCTCCCGGTCCATTCTAATGTTGGCCAGTTCATCAACAATCTAATTCACCTTCCTTCTCACATGAGAGGGGATGAAGGCCTGATTGGGTTGGAGAAGCGTTGCAATTTTTCTTAGTCCATGAGAAAGTCGCCAACATGGCAAAATTTTCTCTAGATCAACACCATTCAAGATTTTTCGGAAGAGGTTGAGTATTACTTGGGAATCTCCCTCCACTATAAGTTTATTGAATTTATGCACTATAGCCAATTGTAAGCCTCTTGTGAGCCCCCAAAGTTCTGCAACATTGTTTGTGGTATGACCCAAGTTGCCCACGGTGATGAGGATAATATTCCCCTGGTGGTTTCGAAAGACCACTCCAAATCCTGCTGCACCTGGGTTGCCTTTGGAGGCTCCATCAAAATTTACCTTGATAAAGTCCATTGGAGGGGGGATCCAATGAGAGGGGTTGTCCCCGCAGGAGTGATTCCGAGGAGGAGAGGGAAAATTGTGTTTTGTGGTGAATTTCCAGTTCTTCAAGATGCTTTGTTCTTGAATTGGACAGGTTAAGTCCGTTTCATTCCAGCGCTGCAAGCTGGATGTTTCCATTATGTTGTGGCAGATTTGGGTCCATCCATGTTGCCAATTGTGCTGGGTATTCTTGAAGATTCTTCGATTCCTTTCCTTCCAGATTTTCCAAAGGATAAAACCAGGGAACCATTTCCAAATGCGGTTTGAGATAAGTGAATGGAAAGCCAGTTCTTGCCATTCTTTGATGGTTGTTCTTATGCTGTCCCTCTTGCGATCTGAAGTGCGTATGATGGACGTGCAATGGTCCCAAACTTGGGTGATGAAAGGAAAAATGTTTCCACCTCTTCCAAACATAGAGGGCATATGGACGACCCTATAAACCCCCTTTTAGTGAGATTGTCTAGGTGACAATGCTTCCATGCGCCACCAACCAAAGGAAGATGCTGATTTTTGGCCAATGCTTCAGTGACTAGATTTTGTTCCAAACTTTCCTTGGGGGGGTGGGCAGGGAGGGAGATGTTGGAAGATTGATTGTTGTCATTGATGTCAACCCTAGTCATGGGTTTTGGACCGCAATATTGATAAAGGAATTTTCACATGAAGGAAAATGCACATGCATATACAACACCCATGAATGGATAGTATACATCATGCTGTTTCCGGTGGTATGTGGCACATCACATGGATCCTCATGGTTGAGGAGAAATGAATTTTTGAAGATGACAAAGTGAATTGAAAAAGGAAGTACATGTAGGCCCTGAAAATAATTAAAGAAAATAATTACAAAATAAGAAAGTGTCAGGTCGTCCCTAATGTTAAAAGGAAGTGACATAAATGGTATAAATAAATATCATTATACATTCATTTGATACAAGTCGAATTTTAGAGGGAAGAAGAAGTAAAAGAAGGCCGGATTTCAAGAGAGGATGAAGTCTTTTGGTGATGTGTTCTAAGGTATGTTATTTTCAGGTCATCTTACCATTTTTACTATAAAATTTTTGTCTAGAACGATTCAGATGGTGAAATCGCTATGGTATTGAGAAGACATATCAAGGTACCTCTGGTAAAAAGTTCAGCTCTTGATTCGCTATAATTATGGAGATTCACTCTGTGGAATATAGGGTTTGTGACCAGTCCTGAAACTAGTCAATAAACATGTGTTCTTGGTAAAACAGTCATAACTTTTTCATACAGACTCCAAATGCAGTGGGCCCATGTTGTGGGGTATTCTACCCTACGGACTAATAAGCTAGGGCTCTAAACTTATACGCAGATCATGACCCTTAAGATTTAACTTTTAACCTTCTACCCAAAATCTCAACCCCTTTTCTCAGGCAAACACGGGAAGAATGAACTA